>CAKXYN010000616.1:0-42874 GCA_935064755.1 Tragelaphus eurycerus | reverse complement strand
GATGGACAGGGAGGTCTGGGTGCTGCAATTCATGGGGTTGCAAAGAGTCGGACATGACTGAGCCACTGATCTGATCTGATCTGATACTCATTTATAAAATCAGACCTACTGTATTTATTTTTATGCTTGTCATCTAAGGGAAAAATATATATTCAATAACTTCATAATAGCTTACTAAACTTTTATATTTGTTTAAAAATTATTAGTAGGAATTGTTGAATCAGGCAAGTTTATTAAAACTGGAAACAACAAATGAATAGACATGCAGCATGAAAAATGTTATAAACTCTCACCAAACATAAATGGAGTATAACTGCCACTATAAATAAGACAACCAAGGCAAATTACAGCTTGTTTTCTTGAACAGTTTTGACTTAGGTGTTCTATGAACTGGAGCCCTGATATATTCACTGTGATACTTAGTTATGTGTGTTAATGATGATACTGATGGTGGTAAAAGCAACAAACAAAGTTAAAATTACCGATACATTTTTCAATCACTTGACATGCATCATTTTGTTGAAACCTCCTATTATTCTATAGATAGATATTTTTCTAACTTTATAAGTGATAAAACTGAAGCATCAGATCAGATCAGATCAGATCAGTCGCTCAGTCGTGTCCGACTCTTTGGGACCCCATGAACTGCAGCATGCCAGGCCTCCCTATCCATCACCAGCTCTCGGAGGTCACTCAGACTCACATCCATCGAGTCAGTGATGCCATCCAGCCACCTCATCCTCTGTCGTCCCCTTCGCCTCCTGCCCCCAATCCCTCCCAGCATCAGAGTCTTCTCCAATGAGTCAACTCTTCGCATGAGGTGGCCAAAATACTGGAGCATAGAAATGTAATTAAATTTTCAGAGTATATATTGATAGAATCCTGTTCTCACTTCTTAACCGAAGTACTATGATGGGTCTGATGTTGAA
Organism: Tragelaphus eurycerus; assembly: GCA_935064755.1. Lineage (NCBI taxonomy): Eukaryota > Metazoa > Chordata > Mammalia > Artiodactyla > Bovidae > Tragelaphus > Tragelaphus eurycerus. The sequence goes on along the minus strand of CAKXYN010000616.1, from coordinate 41,945 downwards.
ATATTTTCTACTGCTGTAGGAATTTCATAATATGTCATTTGAATATAGAATGTCATTGTGGGAAAGAACCTCAGCCATAATCTCAGGTTCTTGTTCTTCAGATGTCATGACTACAAGATCATTCAACATGGGGCATGTGCACTAGTGACTTGAATGAGTATATCATATCCAAAAACAGGTTATGAGATCAAAGTCTGATTTTTCTTCCTTGAGTTCCCATGAAAATTGAAAAACTATCTAGATGGTTTCTTTAGTTAGTTGTTGAATGGAAGATGGAGCATCCCACAATAATTCCACTTCTTTTGAAGAGTTCATTTCATACTACTTTGAATTTAGATCTTGATTAACCTAACATAAGCTGAGCCCCACTGATCCCCAAGGAAATCTTATGTGAAAAAGCTACTTCTAAAAACTACCCATGGATGGATTTTCTTTTCTTTTTTTCTTTTTTTTAAATTTTATTTAACTTAACTTTACAATATTGTTTTGATTTTGCCATACATCAAAATGAATCCACCACAGGTATACATATGTTCCCCATCCTGAACCCTTCTCCCTCCTCCCTCCCCATACCATCCCTCTGGGTTGTCCCAGTGCACCAGTCCCAGGCATCTGGTATCAGGCATCGAACCTGGACTGGTGACTCATTTCAAATATGATAGTATACATATTTCAATGCCATTCTCCCAAATCATCCCACCCTCTCCCTCTCCCAGAGTCCAAAAGACTGTTCTATATATCAGTGTCTCTTTTGCTGTCTCATATACAGGGTTATTACCATCTTTCTAAATTCCATATATATGCATTAGTATACTGTATTTGTGTTTTTCTTTCTGGCGTACTTCACTCTGTATAATGGGCTTCAGTTCCATCCACCTCATTAGAACTGATTCAAATTTGCTCTTCTGCTTAAAGTATTAAGTGTAAAGTTTGCCCTCTCTCCTTTTAAAATTATCCCACTGCTGGGCATACACACTGAGAAAACCAGAATTGAAAGAGACACGTGTACCCCAATGTTCATAGCAGCATTGTTTACAATAGTCAGGACGTGGAAGCAACCTAGATGTCCATCTGCAGATGAATGGATAAGAAAGCTGTGGTACATATACACAATTGAGTATTACTCAGCCATTAAAAAGAATACATTTGAATCAGTTCTAAGGAGGTGGATGGAACTGGAGACTATTATACAGAGTGAAGTAAGCCAGAAACAAAAACAGAAATACAGTATACTAATGCATATATATGGAATTTAGAAAAATGGTAAAAATAAACTTATTTACGAGACAGCAAAAAAAACACTGATGTATAGAACAGACTTTTGGACTCTGGGACCGGGAGAGGGCGGGATGACTGGGGAGAATAGCACTGAAATATGTATAATATCATATCTGAAACGAGTCGTCAGTGCAGGTATGATGCCCGATATCAGATGCCTGGGGCTGGAGCACTGGGAGGACCTGGAGGGATGGTGTGGGGAGAGGGGGGAGGAGGGTTCAGGATGGGGAACACGTGTATACTGGTGGCGGATCCATCTCGATGTATAGTAAAAGCAATACAATATTGTAAAGTTAAGCAAAATAAAAAATAAAAATAAAATTAAAAATAAAATTATGCTGTACTGTAGTAATTAAACACACAGGATATGGAGTCAGGAAAAATTTAGTTTAACCTTAGATGTGACACTGAGTGTTCTATAAGTCATTGAACTTCTCTATGCCTAAACTTCTTTATTTCATTTAATTAGCATGATATATACGTGCGTGCTAAGTTACTTCAGTTGTGTCTGACTCTGTGCAATCCTATGGACTATACAGCCCACCAGGCTCCTCGTGCAGGGGATTCTCCAGGCAAGAATACTGGAGTGTGTTGCTATTTCCTCCTCCAGGGGACCTTCCTGACCCAGGGATTGAGCCTGAGAAATGCTGGACTGGAAGAAACACAAGTTGGAATCAAGATTGCTGGGAGAAATATCAATAACCTCAGATATGCATATGACACCTCCCTTATGGCAGAAAGTGAAGAGGAACTAAAAAGCCTCTTAATGAAAGTGAAAGTGGAGAGTAAAAAAGTTGGCTTAAAGTCCAACATTCAGAAAACGAAGATCATGGCATCTGGTCCCATCACTTCATGGGAAATAGGTGGAGAAACAGTGGAAACAGTGTCAGACTTTATTTTTCTGGGCTCCAAAATCACTGCAGATGGTGACTGCAGCCATGAAATTAAAAGACACTTACTCCTTGGAACAAAAGTTATGACCAACCTAGATAGCATATTCAAAATAGAGACATTACTTTGCCAACAAAGGTTCATCTAGTCAAGGCTATGGTTTTTCCTGTCGTCATGTATGGATTTGAGAGCTGGGCTGTGAAGAAGGCTGAGGGCCAAAAAATTGATGCTTTTGAACTGTGGTGTTGGAGAAGACTCTTGAGAATCCCTTGGACTGCAAGGAGATCCAACCAGTCCATTCTGAAGGAGATCAGCCCCGCGATTTCTTTGGAAGGAATGATGCTAAAGCTGAAACTCCAGTATTTTGGCCACCTCATGCGAAGAGTTGACTCACTGGAGAAGACTCTGATGCTGGGAGGGATTGGGGGCAAGAGGAGAAGGGGACGACAGAGGATGAGATGGCTGGATGGCATCACTGACTCAATGGACGTGAGTCTGAGTGAACTCTGGGAGTTGGTGATGGACAGGGAGGCCTGGCGTGCTGCGATTCATGGGGTTGCTAAGAGTCTGACACGACTGAGCGACTGATCTTATCTGATCTTATACCATAAAATTAAAATCAGGATTAAATTGGATAATTTTTGACACTTTACAAGGCTTGAAATATTATAGATGTATGAAACAATAAATGCATTATCTATTATTAATATTAATACTATTGTGATTATTTAATCATTCAATATCTGATTTCAAAATCATAAGTTCTTTCAGTTGATAATTACAGGGACAAGCATAAAATAGTTCTGCTGCTGCTGCTAAGTCGCTTCAGTCGTGTCCGACTCTGTGCGACCCCATAGATGGAAGCCCACCAGGCTCCCCCGTCCCTGGGATTCTCCAGGCAAGAACACTGGAGTGGGTTGCCATTTCCTTGTCCAATGCATGAAAGTGAAAAGTGAAAGTGAAGTCGCTCAATCGTTTCTGACTCCCAGCTACCCCATGGACTGGAGCCTACCAGGATCCTCCGTCCATGGGATTTTCCAGGAAAAAGCACTGGCGTGGGGTGCCATTGCCTTCCCTGTAAAATAGTTCTACTGTGTGTTGCTGCTGCTAAGTCGCTTCAGTCGTGTCCGACTCTGTGCGACCCCATAGACGGAAGCTCACCAGGCTCCCCCGTCCCTGGGATTCTCCAGGCAAGAACACCGGAGTGGGTTGCCATTTCCTTCTCCAATGCATGAAAGTGAAAAGTGAAAGTGAAGTCGCTCATCGTGTGCGACTCGCCCCATGGACTGAGCCTACCAGGCTCCTCCATCCATGGGATTTTCCAGGAAAAAATACTGGGGTGGGGTGCCATTGCCTTACTGTGTGTTAATATGTGTATATTCTCATAGAAACTGAAGTTTGGCTTACTGATAAAATTTAGCTTACTAAATTTAGCTATGGAATAAGAAATGGAAATCCATTCCAATATTCTTGTCTGGAAAATTCCATGAACAGCAAAGCCTGGCAGGTTATAGCCCATGGGGTCACAGATTTGGACATGACTGAGCTACACACCTAATTTGGCACAGTTAATTAGATTATTGGATTTCACAAGATTTCCAAAATAGCCACACTCAGATTCCTCATCAATGAAATAAGGACCACAGTGAATCAGTCAATGGCTTTTGGAAAATGCCATGGGGAAGGTCAGGTCAGATTTATACTCCACCATCCTCCCATTCACTCCTCTAGCCCACATACTTATACAAACTGAGAAAACCCTGCAGAGTCAGAGAAGATACATTTTATCTAAGGCAACAGTATCTTTGCTACATCCACACCACACACTTTGTTAATGCTTTAGGGAATCTGTCACCTACCTTGGCACCTTCTGGAAGTTTGAATTGTAGTATTTATTTTGTGCAAAAGGCTGACAGCAGATTTTGCACATAGATGTTACAAGGGATAAATATATTCTTGATGAGACAAGTGGGATATCCCAAGATAGTTCCCAACCCCAGGTGGATTTTAGGTTGGCAATGACACTTTTTCTAGTGGTGTGGCTGGAATGATTCCCAAAGAGAAAAATAAAGTGATAATATAATTGACTATTATGTAGCCAATTACAGTGTAATCCTTAACTGACAAATCTAAGATTAAACAAAAACAAAAACCCTTTCAGTTCTGCCAGGTGATAGAGAACAAACAAAAAATCCTATAAATCCTGTGATTTCTACCAGATATTAAAATATACTTTTATTTACAGCCTTTAGTGATTGAGATGATCTGAAAATACAAGTTCAATGCTATTGAGGGCAGACCTAGGTACCCACAGTTTAGTTTGCTTCTTCCAAATTTCCTAGTGACTAGAAGGAAATATGTCTTGTATTATAAGTTTTAAAAGCTTATCAGGCAACCTGGTTTTGAAAGTGAGATTTTCCATTTCACAGCTGTGAGACTTTGAGTCACTTCTTAAATGTCATTGTTATTAATTATAAAATAATAAATGTTAATTGTCCACCTCATCAAATTCTTATGAAAATTGGGATAATGCATGTAAAGAGTTAGTCCTTGCTTCATCAGACTGCACAGTTTCTTTTGTAATTGTAGCAGTATTTATAACAGTATTTCTTCATAATTTAAAAAGCAGTTCTAGATTTTAACTTTAGATTATTAACAGGTTTTCCCTCACATGGCTCAGTGGTAAACAATCCACCTGCCAATGCAGGAGAGGCAGGTTCTATCCCGGGGTCTCGCAGATCCCCTGGAGAAGGAAATGGCAAACTACTCTGGTATTCTTGCCTGGAGAATCCCATGGACAGAAAATCCTTGGAAACCACAGTCCATGGGTTTGCAGAGTCAGACATGACCAAGCACGCATGCTCAAGAAAATCAGGAAAAATATAAATACCTGAGCTTTAGCTTCTAGGGAGCTGGAAGAGAAATGTTTCCTCATCTTCAGTGCTCAGTCAAGGCTCTTAAAAAGGTTCTGTGACACCACTCAATGCTGTGGAGTGACCATTGCTACCTTAAAGGAAATGGTCTCCCGCATACAGCAGTCTCTAAAGTGAATAAGCCAAGAGTCACAGAGTGAGGTACCAACATGTTTATGAGTATGTCATATAGTAAACACTGAGCTATACCAGGGAGACCATCTACACACAATTTAGTGAACATCCCCATGTTTACCTGTCAAATCAAATAGATCTCTCTTACCAGTAATGCACTCAAAAATGTTTATCAATGAAAGCTCTGTTTATTAATTATATTCATATATATATATAATAATTCTTTTATATTCTTTTATATATATATTCATGGAATTCTCCAGGCCAGAATACTGGAGTAGGTAGTTTTCCCTTCTCCAGGGAATCTTTCCAACCCAGGGTTCGAAGCCAGGCCTCCTGCATTGCAGGCAGATTCTTTACAAACTGAACTATCAGGAAAGTTTGTGGCTCAGCCAGTAAATAATTTACCCACAGTGAGGGAGAACTGGGTTTGATCCCTGAGTTTGGAAGATCCCCTGGAAAGCGAAAGGCTACCCACTTCAGTATTCTGGCCTGGAGAATTCCATGGACTGTATAGTCCATGGGGTCACAAAGAGTCAGACACGACTGAGCAACTTTCACTTTTATTCTGGGACAATAATACTGCAGCAATACATTCTTTACTGTAACCACTATAGGGTAAGAAACTGACTATCAGGAGGCTAAGTATTTTGTGGGTTTTGATCTTTTATTATTATTATTATTCCTTTTTTTAGCTTTCTTGTTTTTACATTTGAATTAATTAATATTTAACTGAAGGTAGTTGATTTACAGAATTGTGTTTTTTTCTGTCAAACATCAACAATAATCAGTCATAGTGACACACATGTCCCCTCCCTCCTTAACCTCTCTCCATCTCCCTCCCCTTCCCACCCCTCTAGATGGTTACAGAGCCCCTCTCTAAGCTCCCTGAGTGATATAGCAAATTCCCATTGGCTATCTATTTTACATATGATATTGTAAGTTTTCATGTTACTCACGCCTTAGTTAGTCACAGAGAGGTCCTCACACTGTCCTGGGAAAGTAAGAGAAATTCTCTTGAAAATTATTTGAACTTTCAGAATTTGCTCAGGTCCAGCTGCTCTTATGTAAATTCCATGAAATAGTTAAAAGTTTTTGATGGATTGCCTGATTTATCATGAAAGAGACTTTATACCTCTATGTTTATTATAGAGACTTTGAAGTCACTTAGTCGTGTCCAACTGTTTGTGACCCCACGGGCTGTAGTCTATCAGGCTCCTTCATCCACGGGATTTTCCAGGCAATTGTATTGGAGTGGGTTGCCATTTCCTTCTCCAGAGTATCTTCCCAACCCAGGGATCAAACCCAAATCTCCCTCATTGTAGACAGACGCTATTCCATCTAAACCATCAGGGAAGTCTGTAATAGAAAATTTAAACCAATGATAACCTGATGTCTGATGTTGCATGGTGAAGTCCTCTATCTCAGCTAGAACCATGTAACAGGATAATGCTTATTTCACGAAGTTAGAAAGGTAAATTGCTGAAACAAACAACAACAACAACAACAAAACCTCTCTACTTAAAATATCTACATTCTTCTGCTATTACATTTAGCTTCTTGATGTGCTGAGTCTCAATTTTGGGACTACCAGTAACGCTGAAGAAGCTGAAGTTGAACAGTTCTATGAAGACCTACAAGACCTTTTAGAATTAATACTCAAAAAAAGATCCTTTTCCTTATAGGGGATTGGAATGCAAAAGTAGGAAGTCAAGAAACACCTGGAGTAACAGGCAAATTTGGCCTTGGAATACGGAATGAAGCAGGGCAAAGACTAGTAGAGTTTTGCCAAGAAAATGCACTGATCATAACAAACACCCTCTTCCAACAACACAAGAGAAGACTCTACACATGGACATCGCCAGATGGTCAACACCGAAATCAGATTGATTATATTCTTTAAAGCCAAAGATGGAGAAGTTCTATACAGTCAACAAAAACAAGACCAGGAGCTGACTGTGGCTCAGATCATGAACTCCTTATTGCCAAATTTAGACTTAAATTGAAGAAAGTAGGGAAAACCACTAGACCATACAGATCAGATCAGATCAGTCGCTCAGTCGTGTCCGACTCTTTGCGACCCCATGAACCGCAGCACGCCAGGCCTCCCTATCCATCACCAGCTCTCGGAGGTCATTCAGACTCACATTCATCGAGTCAGTGATGCCATCCAGCCATCTCATCCTCTGTCGTCCCCTTCTCCTCCTGCCCTCAATCCCTCCCAGCATCAGAGTCTTCTCCAATGAGTCAACTTTTCGCATGAGGTGACCAAAATACTGGAGTTTCAGCTTGAGCATCATTCCCTCCAAAGAAATCCCAGGTCTGATCTCCTTCAGAATGGACCGGTTGGATCTCCTTGCAGTCCAAGGGACTCTCAAGAGTCTTCTCCAACACCACAGTTCAAAAGCATCAATTCTTCGGCGCTCAGCCTTCTTCACAGTCCAGCTCTCACATCCATACATGACCACAGGAAAGACCATAGCCTTGACTAGGCGAACCTTTGTTGGCAAAGTGATGTCTCTGCTTTTGAATATGCTATCTAGGTAGGTCATAACCTTCCTTCCAAGGAGTAAGCGTCTTTTAATTTCATGGCTGCAGTCACCATCTGCAGTGATTTTGGAGCCCAAAAAAATAAAGTCTGACACTGTTTCCAAGTATGACCTAAATCAAATCCCTTATGATTATACAGTGGAAGAGCGAAATAGATTTAAGGGTCTAGATCTGATAGAGGTGCCTGATGAACTATGGAATGAGGTTCATGACATTGTACAAGAGACAGGGATCAAGACCATTCCCATGGAAAAGAAATGCAAAAAAGTAAAATGGCTGTCTGGGGAGGCCTTACAACTAGCTGTGAAAAGAAGAGAGGTGAAAAACAAAGGAGCAAAGGACAGATATAAGCATCTGAATGCAGAGTTCCAAAGAATAGCAAGAAGAGATAAGAAAGCCTTCCTCAGCAATCAATGCAAAGAAATAGAGGAAAACAACAAAATGGGAAAGACTAGAGACCTCTTCAAGAAAATTAGAGATAACAAGGGAACATTTCATGAAAAGATGGGCTCGATAAAGGACAGAAATGGTATGGACATAACAGAAGCAGAAGATATTAAGAAAAAGTGACAAGAATACACAAAAGAATTGTACAAAAAAGATCTTCATGACCCAGATAATCACAATGGTGTGATCACTCAACTAGAGCCAGACATCCTGGTATGTGAAGTCAAATGGGCCTTAGAAAGTATCACTATGAACAAAGCTAGTGGAGGTGATGGAATTCCAGTTGAGCTCTTTCAAATCCTGAAAGATGATGCTGTGAAAGTGCTGCACTCAATATGCCAGCAAATTTGGAAAACTTAGCAGTGCCACAGGACTGGAAAAGGTCAGTTTTCATTCCAATCCCAAAGAAAGGCAGTGCCAAAGAAAGCTCTAACTACTGCACAATTGCACTCATCTCACACGCTAGTAAAGTAATGCTCAAAATTCTCCAAGCCAGGCTTCAGCAATATGTGAACCGTGAACTTCCTGATGTTCAAGCTGGTTTTAGAAAAGGCAGAGGAACCAGAGATCAAATTGCCAACATCTGCTGGATCATGGAAAAAGCAAGAGAGTTCCACAAAAACATCTATTTCTGCTTATTGACAAAGGACAAGCTCCGCCCTGGACAGAGGAGCCTGGCAGGCTACAGTCCAAGAGGATGCAAAGAGTCAGACATACATAAGAACTAAACAGCAACAGCAAAGGTTCAGTATGAGTTGCACTTCAAGAGAAACATACTTGGAATTGCAGCTATAAACAGAGGGACTTTATGATTGAATTTATAAAGAATAACTAGCTCCTATTTGGAAGATTCAATCATATTTTGTATTGACAAAACTAGAAAGTCAGTTCCAATCACTGATGAATCACTGTCACAATGTTATTTGTATTAGTTCAGTTTAGTTTAGCAGATCAGTTGTGTCCAACTATTTGAAATCCCATAAATCACAACAGGCCAGTATTTTCTGTCCATCTCCAACTCCCAGAGTTTACTAAAACTCATGTCCATTGATTAGGTGATGCATTCCAGCCGCCTCATACTTTGTCATCCCCTTCTCTTCCTGCCCCAAGTCCCTCCCAGCATCAGGGTCTTTTCCAATGAGTCATCTCTTCACATGAGGTGGCCAAAATACTGGAGTTTCAGCTTTAGCATCAGTCCTTCCAATCAACACCCAGGACTGATCTCCTTTAGGATGGACTGGTTGGAACTCCTTGCAGTCCAAGGGATCTCAAGAGTCTTCTCCAACACCACAGTTCAAAAGCATCATTTTTTGGCTCTCAGCTTTCTTCATAGTCCAACTCTCACATCTGTACATGACCACTGGACATTACTATGTTAGAAAAGTAATGTCTCTGCTTTTTATTATGCTATCTAGGTTGGTTATAACTTTCCTTCCAAGGAGTAAGCGTTTTTTTAATTTATGGTTGCAGTCACCATCTGCAGTGATTTTGGAGCCCCCGAAATAGTCTGACACTGTTTCTCCATCTATTTGCCATGAAGTGATGGGAACAGCTGCCATGATTTTAGCTTAATGAATGTTGAGCTTAAGTCAACTTTTTCACTCTCCCCTTTCACTTTCACCAAGAGGCTTTTTAGTTCCTCTTCATTTTCTGCCATAAGGGTTGTGTCATCTGCATATCTGATGTTATTGATATTTCTCCCAGCAATCTTGATTCCAGCTTGTGCTTCTTCCAGCCCAGTGTTTCTCATGATGTATTCTGCATATAAGTTAAATAAGCAGCGTGACAATATACAGCCTTGACTTGCTCCTTTTCTTATTTGGAACTAGTCTGTTGTTCCATGTCCAGTTCTAACTGTTGTTTTCTGATCTGCATACAGATTTCTCAAGATGCAGGTCAGGTGGTCGTATTTCCATCTCTTTCAGAATTTTCCACAGTTTATTGTTATCCACACAGTCAAAGTCTTTGGCATAGTCAATAAACAGAAATAGATATTTTTCTGGAACTCATTGCTTTTTTGATGATTCACTTGTTGTTGGCAATTTGATCTCTGGTTCCTCTGACTTTTCTAAAACCAGCTTCAACATCAGGAAGTTCACGGTTCATGTATTGCTGAAGCCTGGCTTGGAGAATTTTGAGCATTACTTTACTAGCATGTGAGATGAGTGCAATTGTGCAGTAGTTTGAGCATTCTTTGGCATTGCCTTTATTTGGGATTGGAATGAAAACTGACCTTTTCCAATCCTGTGGCCACTGCTGAGTTTTCCAAATTTGCTGGCATATTGAGTGCAGCACTTTCACAGCATCATCTTTCAGGATTTGAAAGAGCTCAACTGGAATTCCATCACTTCCACTAGCTTTGTTCGTAACGATGGTTCCTAAGGCCAAATTAACTTCACATTTGAGGATGTCTGACTCTAAGTGAGTGATCACACCATCGTGATTATCTGGGTCATGAATATCTTTTTTGTACAGTTCTCCTGTGTATTCTTGCCACGTCTTCTTAATATCTTCTGCTTCTGTTAGGTCCATACCATTTCTGTCCTTTATCAAGCCCATCTTTGCATGAAATGTTACCTTGGTATCTCTAATTTTCTTGAAGATATCTGTAGACTTTCCCATTTTGTTGTTTTCCTCTATTTCTTTGCATTGATTGCTGAGCAAGGCTTTCTTATCTCTCCTTGCTATTCTTTGGAACTCGGCATTCAAATGTGAATATCTTTCATTTTCTCCTTTGCTTTTCACTTCTCTTCTTTTCACAGCTATTTGTAAGGCCTCTCCAGACAACCATTTTGCTTTTTTGCATTTCTTTTCCATGGGGATGGTCTTGATCCCTGTCTCCTGTACAAGGTCATGAATCTCAGTCCCTAATTCATCAGGCACTTTATCTATCAGATCTAGGCCCTTAAATCTATTTCTCACTTCCACTGGATAATCATAAGCAATTTGATTTAGGTCATACCTGAATGATCTAGTAGTTTTCCACACTTTCTTCAACTTAAGTCTGAATTTGGCAATAATGCGTTCATGATATGAGCCACAATCAGCTCCCACTCTTGTTTTTGCTGACTATGTAGAGCTACTCCATCTTTGTCGGCAAAGGATATAGTCAATCTGATTTTGGTGTTGACTATCTGGTGATGTCCATGTGTAGAGTCTTTTCTTGTGTTGTTGGAAGAGGGTGTTTGCTATGATCAATGTGTTCTCTTGGCAAAACTCTATTAGACTTTGCCCTGCTTCATTCCATACTCAAGGTCACATTTACCTGTTACTCCAGGTGTTTCTTGACTTCCTACTTTTGCCTTCCAGTCCCCTATAATGAAAAGGATATCTTTTTTATGTTAGTTCTAAAAGGTCTTATAGGTCTTTGTACAACTGTTCAACTTCAGCTTCTTCAGCATTACTGGTTTTGGCATATGCTTGGATTACAGTAATGTTGAGTGGTTTGCCTTGGAAACTAATAGAGTTCATTCTGTCGTTTTTGCGATTGCATCCAAGTACTACATTTTGGACTTTTTTGTTGACCATGATGGCTACTCCATTTCTTCTAAGGGATTCCTGCTCACAGTAGTAGATATTAAGGTCATCTGAGTTAAATTCACCCATTCTAGTCAATTTTACATCGCTGATTCCTAGAATGTTGACGTTCATTCTTGCCATCTCCTATTTTACCACTTCCAATTTTCCTTGATTCACGGACCTGACATTCCAGGTTCCTATGCAATATAGCTCTTAACACCATTGGACCTTGCTTCTATCCACAGTCCCATCCATAACTGGGTTTTGTTTTTGCTTTGGCTCCATCCCTTCATTCTTTCTGGAGTTATTTCTACTCTGATCTCCAGCAGCATATTGGGCACCTACAGATCTGGAGCGTTCCTTTCAGTATCCTATCATTTTGTCTTTTCATACTGGTCATTTATATTAGTACCGTGTGGTAAAAGATCATCTTAGCCATCATGGGCTGTTCAGACTCCATGTATTTCAGAGGTCTTCAAGTCTAGCTGTTGACTGGCTCCTGGGAGATTACATCTAAAACCTTGGAATATCCTGTTTGATAAGAGCAGTTTTGTATCCTGGGGTCCACATCAAACAATTTATGCTCACATGGTTCACAGCTAATGCCTGATTGTTAGTATGCCTGGGGCTTTGATCTAGGCTGTGATATAAACAGTTTTAACACCAGGGTGGTTAAATTCTAGATGAAGTAGCTAAGGATAGTTTGTGGCATTCTCCATGCCTATGAATTGGCCATTAATAAAACCCTGGACACTAATAATTGGCTAAGCTTTTCTGGTTGACAATAATTCCTAAGAGTCAACAGACAACATTGCTGGGAGAATTACATTCTCTGTGTGACTGTCCCAGGAGAGGTCAGTGGAAGCTCTTGGCTGGTTCTCCATGGCACAGTTTATACAGTTTTTTTTTTTTTTTTTTCCCCTACTTCCACTTTCAATCTACACCTGTAGCTGTAGTAAACCATTATCATAATAGTTTTTTAGAGTTTTGTGAGACCTTCCTTCTACTAAATCAGAGAATCTGATAGTGATCTTCAGCACCTCTGATACAAGCCTTAAACTTGAAAAAGTTTCTCAAGCATTTTTCTTTCTTTTTTTTTTTTAAAGATTTTAAACTTTCTTGCATTTATATTACATAAAATATAAAATGTTATTCTAAAACATAAATTATTATGCAAATTAGGAAACAAAATAAGTAATATATGTAAAGTTACCTTCTGAGTTAAATAAAAAACAAACAACAACAACAACAACAAAAAAAACTGAGTATTGCTGAAATCAGCAGTTCTCTGTGATCATCTCTGTTATCCTACTTTCTTGAAAATTATAACAACCATAACATATCATCTCAGACCTGTCAAAATAGCTATCATCAAAAAGACCACAAATAGATAATTGGAGAGAATGTGGAGAAAAGGGGATCCTTTTACACTGTTGGTGAAAATGTAAATCGCTGCAGCCACTGTTGAAAACTGTAGTAAGATTTCTCAAAAAACTGAAAATACCATATGCCCCAGCAATTTCATTCCTGGGTATATATTTTGAAGGAAACAAAAACATTGATTCAAAGGGATATGCATACCCCAGTGTTCATATCAACATCATTTACTGTAGCCAAGATATGGAAGCTTCTTAAGTGTCCATCAACCGATAAATGGATAAAGCTGTGGAATGCATATGAAGTTGAATACTAGCTAGCTCTAGAAAAGAATGAAATTTTGCCATATGCAATAACATGGATGGACCTGCAGGATATTACGCTCAGTGAAATAAGTCAGATAGAAAAAGGCAAATACTGTATGTTACCACTTACATGTGGAATCTAAAAAAACTACAACACATAAAAAAATATAAGAACACAGAAATGGACTGACAGAGAACAAACTAGTGGTTGCCAAAGGGACAAGAGAAGGAGACGGGAAGAGGACAAGAAGCAGAGCATTAACAGGTACAAATGAGGGGCTTTGCTGGTGGCCCGGTGGCTAAGACTTCATCTTCCCATGCAGAAGGCTTCAATCCCTGGGGAAGGAGCTAAGGTTCCATATGTCTCACAGTCAAAACACCAAAACCAAAAACATAGGCAAAATTATAAAAGTTCTAATAAAGACTTTTAAAAAATGGTCCACATCAAAAAAATCTTAAAAAAAAATACAGACTAATACAAACTAAATAAGCTACAGGGGTGTAATGTATAGCAGAGGGAATACATTCAATATTATTTAATAACTTGAAATGGTATCAGATCATATCAGATCAGATCAGTTGCTCAGCCGTGTCCGACTCTTTGTGACCTCATGAATCGCAGCACGCCAGGCCTCCCTGTCCATCACCAACTCCTGGAGTTCACTCAGACTCATGCCCATCAAGTCGGTGATGATATCCAGCCATCTCATCCTCTGTCGTCCCCTTCTCCTCTTGCCCCCAATCCCTCCCAGCATCAGAGTCTTCTCCAATGAGTCAACTCTTCGCATGAGGTGGCCAAAGTACTGGAGTTTCAGCTTCAGCATCAGTCCTTCCAATGAACACCCAGGACTGATCTCCTTCAGGATGGACTGGTTGCATCTCCTTGCAGTCCAAGGGACGCTCAAGAGTCTTCTCCAACACCACAGCTCAAAAGCATCAAGTCTTCAGTGCTCAGCCTTCTTTACAGTCCAACTCTCACATCTATACATGACCACAGGAAAAACCATAGCCTTGACTAGACGAAGCTTTGTTGGCAACGTAATGTCTCTGCTTGTGAATATGCTATCTAGGTTGGTCATAACTTTCCTTCCAAGGAGTAAGCATCTTTTAATTTCAGGACTGCAGTCACCATCTGCAGTGATTTTAGAGCCCAGAAAAATAAATCTGACACAGTTTCCACTGTTTCCCCATCTATTTCCCATGCAGTGATGGGACGGAATGCCATGATCTTCGTTTTCTGAATGTCGAGCTTAAAGTCAACTTTTTCACTCTCCACTTTCACTTCCATCAAGAGGCCCTTTAGTTCCTCTTCACTTTCTGCCATAAGAACAGTGTCATCTGCATATCTGAGGTTATTGATATTTCTCCCAGCAATCTTGATTCCAGCTTGTGTTTCTTCCAGTCCAGCATTTCTTATGGTGTACTCTGCATATAAGTTAAATAAGCAGGGTGACAATATACAGCCTTGACGTATTCCTTTTCCTATTTGGAACCAGTCTGTTGTTCCATGTCCAGTTCTAACTGTGGCTTCCTGACCTTCATACAAATTTCTCAAGAGGCAGATCTGGTGGTCTGGTATTCCCATCTCTTTCAGAATTTTCCACAGTTTATTGTGATCCACACAGTCAAAGGCTTTGGCATAGTTAATAAAGCAGAAATAGATGTTTTTCTGGAACTCTCTTCCTTTTTCCATGATCCAGATGCAAAAAAAACCTGAATCACTATGCAGTACCCTTGAAACTAATGTAATATTGTAAATCAAATGTACTTCAGTTAAATATGAATAAAATACTCTTCTGTTTTTCCTTATCCCCTAGCTTTCAATTTAAAAAAAAATTCATCCATATCCTAAAACTATCTGCTTAATAAATCAGTTTGAATCACATTATAAATGTGATGTCATATAGTTTGTCTTCTACTTTGCTTGTGATTTTCTTCAATATTAGTTTCTAACACTTTCCCATGAAAATGTTATCATGAAAAGCTGTTACACATGAAAATGTTACACATGAAAAGCTCATGTGTATCCCTGTACTCTAAATTTTAAAATTGTATAGTATTATTTTTCTTGAATGTGTCTATTTAGCGGTAACTTTCTTTCTATCATGATCAGTGCTGATGCGAATGTTACATTACAGGACAATCAGTGCACAGTTTGTCTAGGTCCATTCCTAGGTATGACCTTGAATGGATGCAGGATATACTTATGCTCATCTTTAAAGTATAACAATAATTTTCCTAATTTATATTTCATATGTATATCCTCAAGAGCAGAACATCTGACCTTAGCTTCTACATCCTTGCTTATACCTGCTAGAGTCAGACATTTAACATATTTTGGCCATCATTATGGAGATGCCTGTGTGTGTGTGTGTGTGTGTGTGTGTGTGTGTGTGTGCCACGTCTGACTCTTTGCAAGCCTGCCAGGCTCATCTGTCCATGGAACTCTTAGGGCAAGAATACTGAAATAGGTTGCCATTTCCTAATCCAGGGAATCTTCCTGACCCAGGGATCAAACTTGCATCTCCTGCATGCCCTGAATTAGCTAATCCAGGGAATCTTCCTGACCCAGGGATCAAACTTGCATCTCCTGCATGTCCTGAGTTAGGAGGCATTTTTTTTTTTTTTTTTTTTTTACCACTGTACCACCTCTCAGATACTTAAATCTTTAACGCATTTTGAAATATATATATTTTTTCCACTGTGTTATGTTCTAATTTTCTTTTTTGAATTCAGATACCATGTTTTCCCTACTGATTTTTTTTTTTAAACCTGTGTTCTCCATTTATTGTTAGTCACACCGTATGATTGTTCAAATCTTCATTTATCTGTGGATTTGTTTCTGGATCTTGTTTTCTCATCATCAGTGTATTGGTAAGCTTTCCTTTATGTAATGACAGACACTGCTAGATAATTTTGCAGGAAAGAGTTGATCTTTTTGTTCTGAGCTATTTCACCAAAACTTTAAAAAAGGCTTGTCACTCTTAGAATATATATATTTATTTTGAAGGGAATTTCCTTTACAGAACAATTATGTAAAACAAACAGTCTTTTGGACTCTGGGAGAGGGCGAGGGTGGGATGATTTGGGAGAATAGCATTGAAATATGTATAATATCATATTTGAAATGAGTCGCCAGTCCAGGTACGATGCCTAATAACGGATGCCTAGGGCTGGTGCACTGGGACGACCCAGATGGATGGTATGAGGAGGGAGGAGGGAGGAGGGTTCAGGATGGGGAACACATGTATACTTGTGGTAGATTCATTTTGATGTATGGCAAAAGCAATACAATATTGTAAAGTTAAGCAAAATAAAATTTTTTTTAAAAAAACATATCTTTCAAATATTGAGTCATTCTCACAAACATGATGTCACTGTTTATTTATGCAATTTATTTAAAATCTTTTAGTTATCTTTTATCATAAACATAAAAGTCTTGATTGATAAATATATTTCCCTAAAGGCTATATAATAAAAATTCATTGTTTAAAAATTATGATCTAAATACTTTCTGCAGTGATGAGAAAATACAACTAATTTTCAGATTGAATATTGACTCTATAGTTAACAATTCACACAGACTATTTTATTAACACCCATAGATTTCATTTTACCCTTTTATATGAGTCTTTTATTTATATATCTTAAAAATCTATAATTTATTGTTTTTGGATATCTTCTTCTGCTAGCAGCACCCTCCAGTGAATTATTACCCAGAGTTGGCAACTATGGGTGTCATTTTCCTTTACATAATTTTAAAGTGGGTAACAGTGTACTTCTGTTCATTAATTTTGATCAAAAGATGTGAAGTCAGTTTTAAGTCCTAATTAACTGTACATCTGAACCTCAAAATGCAATTTCTCCAGGTTTCCATGCATCATTATTGACATAAAGGAAGATGAAGGAAAAGCTTATTTGCAATAGTAAATCTTTTGGGAAAAAATCAAGCAAATAAATTGTAAACTTTTAGCTATTAAATTGTGAAAGAAGATGTAATGTTAAAGGTAACTTCTGCAAAGTATTTTCATTTCATCTTTTTAATCCATAAATTTGCTGTGTTAGTGCTGCCATCTTTTGAGACAGACCTTTGAGGCATGCAAAGTGAATGCCCAGTGTGTCTCATTAAAAATAATCTTTGGTGCATTTTTTTAAAATTTAAATTTAAACAGTATACAGTGCAATTATTGCTGAAAGGATAAGTATCATAAACAATGATTATCCTGAGAGATAATTGATGAATAAATTGTAAAGGATTGAGAACTCTTTCCTGCCTTTTTTTTTTTAGTGTAAAGAAATCCCTTTGAAAAATGTTGTCTAATTATGTTATTTCTTATTGAATCTCAAGAGAAATCAATAGACATTATAGCTATTTAATGAATCAAAGTATTTTTCAATTTCTAATATTAAAAAAATAATGTGGATAGATCTTAACAAAAGAAGTGGGCAAATAAAGGCCCTGTTTTTCCTAGATTCTTAAATTACAGTTTACTATATGTATTTGCTTTATTACTTCAAATAAACTTATTAAAGTAACATATTAACATATTAAGGTTAATCTGTAGATAGATGACATGTAGTAAAAAGTTCACAATCTAAAAAATAATTATTTTTAATTATTAACTTATCATTAACCAATTCATTTGTAAAATTGATTTTTGGGGGCATTGTACATTTGTTTTATTTTTAACTTTACAATGTTGTATTTGTTTTGCCATATATCAAAATGAATCTGTCACAGGTATACATGTGTTCCCCATCCTGAACCCTCCTCCCTCCTACCTCCCCATACCATCCCTCTGGGTCATCCCAGTGGACCAGCCCCAAGCATCCAGTATCGTGCATCAAACCTGGACTAGCGTCTTGTTTCATATATGATTTATTTTTAAATTTACATTTTAAAGTATAATCAAGTATTTTCATTTATTTGCTCATCTATCCACAAATTTTTAATGACTGTCTACTATGTAACAGAAACTGCTCTGCCAGCCTGACCAATCATTATAAAAATTTGTGCTCTAAAAATGTATTAGAAGAGTAAAAACAAGAAAAATATAAACAAGTAACTGAAAACAATTATGTTACTAATAAGTATTTTTAATACAATTTAATAGATTTTTGCAATTAAGGATTTCATTCTATCTTTGATGTTGAGGTTTTTAAAAAATGTTTAATTAAAGAATATATGGTAATTTTATCTAATAAAGTCATGATATGTGGAATGCTGAATTGACAAAAATTGAGTATTATCTTTATGAGATAACTTGATAATTAACAAAAATAGCCATCTCATTTAAATTTATCCTTTTGTAGAATTTCTTTTGGTCATATTTGAGTTAAGTGACATGTGGTAATATAGATCTTATCCTATATCACATAAACTGTCTCTTTGATGAATACTCAATTTACAACTAATCAAAAGATAAATATTGAAATGCAAAAGTTTGTCTCTGGTGCAAATTATTACATAATTTCTTTATTTCCTCACAGGATAATAAGAAATAAAAAATATATACAAACACAAAAAGAAGTTTCCAGAGATGTTTAAAATTCTTAAAAGACATTAAGTTAAAAATAAAATAAATCTACTCTACGTAGCAAAAAGCAAGTCAGTGATGGCATTGAAGAGAAAGCTATCCATGGGAAAGACAGAATGTAGCTCTGTGATGCCTCGACACCAATATGTATTTCATGGTTCCACTTTTTCATTGAAAATTTTTCTAATGAGCTCAAAATGTATCCCTTGAAATATTTATTTGTATATAACGCTAATGAATACATTATAAAATAAATAGTCAGATCATCAGTTACTGTAAAGGTAAGTTTTGCAGCTAGACGTTAAGCCTGCATAAATATTTTAAAAAGTGGGTTCCCCAGGTGGCTCAACAGAAAAGAATCTGACTGCCAAGAAGGAGATGTGAGTTCAGTCCTTGGGTTGGGATGATCTCCTGGAGTTGGAAATGGCAACCCACTCCAGAATTCTTGCCCAGAAAATTCAGTGGACAGAGAAGCCTGGCAGGTTACAGTCAGGTCACAATGAGTCAGACCCAACTCAGTGACTGAACAACAATCTCCACTTTATTCTATGGAGACATGGAAAAATGCAGAAATGTAGTAAGTTTGCATTCCAGAAGACAGTCCTATCTCTGCTACTTACTTTTAAAAAAAAAAAAAAAAAAAAATGGATCTATTTGTGCATAAGGCCTTGTCATTGAAGGACAACTATTATGAGCTCAGATGCCTAACTTTGGATATTGCTCTGCTTTTTAGGACACTGCTCAGAAATGATGGTTACACAGAATCTGAAGATCTTGTAACCCACAGAAAGATTCAACCATTTGGTGGAGAAAAGTATAGATAGAATAAAAAGCCAATTGATTCTGGGGAAATTTGGAAATGACTCCTATGGCAATAGTCACAAAATCCTGCCTACTGATGGTTTTTAAAGATATTTTTAAGATGTTAGTGATCTAGATAATATGAAATAATCTGCTATTAAAGTCAGTCTTTAAATTTTAGTGAAAATTTAATTTGCCAGTTTTAAGAATGCCATCAATCTCACAAGCTTTTATCATTTGTTCAGAAGTATACCTACAGATTTTACTGTTACATCAGAGTCAAATATTATGCACTTATATGACTTAAATTATAGTTATTCAAGTTTTTTAGAAAACAGAAGATGATTAATTATGTATATAACAGCAATCCAGATTTGGATACAAGAGGATTGAGTCAAACTTCATCTTATATTTTCTAGTTACACATAATGTTATTTCACTGGCATGAAAACATTATTATATGTTGGTACAGTTGTATGTCTAGGGTAAGATATCAGATGAGATCAGTCGTTCAGTCGTGTTTGACTCTTTGTGACCCCATGAATCGCAGCACGCCAGGCCTCCCTGTCCATCACCAAATCCTGGAGTTCACACAGGCTCATATCCATCGAGTTGGTGATGCCATCCAGCCATCTCATCCTCTGTCATCCCCTTCTCTTCTTGCCCCCAATCCCTCCCAGCATCAGAGTCTTTTCCAGTGAGTCAACTCTTCACATGATGTGGCAAAAGTACTGGAGTTTCAGCTTTAGCATCATTCCTTCCAAAGAAATTCCAGGGCTGATCTCCTTCAGAATGGTCTGGTTGGATCTTCTTGCAGTCCAAGGGAGTCTCAAGAGTCTTCTCCAACACCACAGTTCAAAAGCATCAGTTCTTTAGTGTTCAGCCTTCTTCACAGTCCAATTCTCACATCCATACATGACCACAGGAAAAATCATAGCCTTGACTAGACAAACCTTTGCTGGCAAAGTAATGTCTCTGCTTTTGAATATGCTATCTAGGTTGGACATAACTTTCCTTCCAAGGAGTAAGCGTCTTTTAATTTCATGACTGCAGTAACCATCTGCAGTGATTTTGGAGCCCCCAAAATAAAGTCTGACACTGTTTCCACTGTTTGGCATCTATTTCCCATGAAGTCATGGGACCGGATGCCATGATCTTCATTTTCTGAATGTTGAGCTTTAAGCCAACTTTTTCACTCTCCACTTTCACTTTCAACAAGAGGCTTTTTAGTTCCTCTTCACTTTCTGCCATAAGGGTGGTGTCATCTGCATATCTTAGGTTATTGATATTTCTCATGGCAATCTGATTCCAGCTTGTGCTTCTTCCAGCCCAGCGTTTCTCATTATGTACTCTGCATATAAGTTAAATAAGCAGGGTGACAATATACAGCCTTGAAGTACTCCTTTTCCTATTTGGAACTAGTCTGTAGTTCTATGTCCAGTTCTAACTGTTGCTTCCTCACCTGCATATAGGTTTCTCAAGAAGCAGGTCAGGTGGTCTGGTATTCCCATCTCTTTCAGAACTTTCCACAGTTTATTGTGATCCACACAGTCGAAGGCTTTGGCATAGGCAATAAAGCAGAGATAGATCTTTTTGTAGAACTCTGTTTCTTTGTCCAGCAGATGTTGACCATTTGATCTCTGGTTCCTCTGTCTTTTCCAAAACCAGCTTGAACATCAGGAAGTTCACGGTTCACATATTGCTAAAGCCTGGCTTGGAGAATTTCGAGCATTACTTTACTAGAATGTGAGATGAGTGCAATTGTGCCGTAGTTTGAGCACTCTTTGGCATTGCCTTTCTTTGGGATTGGAATGAAAACTGATCTTTTGTAGTCCTGTGGCCACTGCTGACTTTTTTAAATTTGCTGACATATTGAGTGCAGCACTTTCACAGCATCATCTTTCAGGATTTGAAAGAGCTTAACTGGAATTCCATCAGCTCCACTAGCTTTGTTCGTAGTGATGCTTTCTAAGGCCCACTTGACTTCATATTCCACGATGTCTGGCTCTAGGTTAATGATCATGCCAGCATGATTATCTGAGTCATGAAATCTTTTTTGTACAGTTCTTCTGTGTATTCTTGCCACCTCTTCTTGATATCTTCTGTTTCTTTTAGATCCATATCATTGCTATCCTTTATTGAGTCCATCTTTGCATGAAATGTTCCCTTGCTATCTCTAATATTCTTGAAGAGATCTCTAGTCTTTCCCATTCTGTGGTTTTCCTCTATTTCTTTGCATTGATCGCTGAGGAAGGCTTTCTTATCTCTTCTTGCTATTCTTTGGAACTTTGCATTCAGATGCTTATATCTTTACTTTTGTCCTTTACATAATCCCCCCTATTTCTTAAATTTTATTTAATAAGCATATTCTATCATGGAAAAAAGTATTATGATTTCTTATTTTTGGCTATGCTTCTATTTTTTTCTGAAACTTATTTAGAAAAAGGAATTATCTTTTATTTTATAAAAGTAGTAATCAAGCAAGAAAAATATGATTCAAGACTGGTGATGTCACTGAATTGCTTCAAAAAATAAATTAACATCTTTACAAAAGGACATGCTTAAAGCCAAGTTTAATTTTCCAACCTCTAAAACAACAACAACAAAAAAATAACTTTCTCTTGTGTTTAATAGGCACTGGGTCACAACAAGCCAGTCTAGTTTCAAGCACCGGACATATTTGATAAATTATAGAACATATTTTAAAGTTATCATAGAACTGTGGGAGAAAAAATATAGACCCCATTATTGAAATCAGGGCTCATTAAGTCATAAAATATTCACACTTTTTCAAGCCACTTTATTGCAGTATCATGTTACTGCATATCTTAGTATGTGTGCATGCTTACTGATTAATTCAGATGGTGATCACATTTTTTTTTTTTTTTTACAAATGAAGATGTTGTCTGTATGTTGAAAGAATAATTTTCTTCTGTGAATTGTTAATTCATCTCTTTTACCCAGTTTTTAAATTTATACTTTGGACTTTTCCTCTGTATTAGAAAATAAGGCAAGATTACTTTATTTGAAATCAGTTGTAGCAACTTTTGCTTATATTAATTATATTTGATACTTACAGGGCTTGCTCTTTTTTAACATCTAAAATCATTTCTTTTTACACATTTTTGTGTTTGTACATGTGTGTGTTTGTCCTGCATTCTAAATTTTAATGAGTTAAACTTTCCTTACTTCAAAATTATAAAACACATTTCTTAGAATACTTTCATCATTTCACTCTAAAATATACAAAATTGTGTATCATTTGGAGTTTATCCTGCTGTGGGATAGTTATCAAAAATACATATACTGTTTGTTTGTTTTCCCTATAAGGCTGCCCAGTTTTCCGACTACCAACTTGGTAGGCTATTTTAATCAATGACAAATGTTCATGTATATTTGAGCCTTTTCTGGACTTTCTATTCTATTCCAGCAGAAGGCTTCTTTATTTATGCATCATACTGCACTGAGGTGTGCTCAGTCGCTCAGCTGTGTTGGACTCATCCAGACACGATGGACCATAGCCCACCAGGCTACTCTGGCCTCTCCTGCCTTGGTAGGCAGATTCTTTACCACTGAGCCACCTGAGAAGCCCATACACTCTGCGAATCATGAGGTCTTATAACTCCTTCCCAGCACTAGCTATTTCTTGGATGAACCCCTGCAGGAGCTCAGCCTGGCTGGCCTCTCACTCCCCTTCTGTCCTTTATCACATCCAACCCCTGTGAGAAACCTTTCCCACCACCCACTACTCATAGGCCTTCCATGATCTTTGCTGTGAGGCTTCTGATACTTTTTAATTAACCTTCCAAATCACTCGCACTGTCACATTACTATATGTGTTCCCTCTTGTAAATATTTTCTTTTCATAATCATAAACCTTAAGAAATCACTATTTACTAAATAATTGGAACCAATATGGAGAAGGAAATGGCAACCCACTCCAGTATTCTTGCCTGGAGAATCCTGTGGATGGAGGAACCTGGTGGGCTGCCATTTATGGGATTGCACAGAGTCAGAACCGACTGAAGCGACTTAGCAGCAGCAGCAGGAAACAATATCCAATATTGGGGGTCATGAGAAACTGACTTTAAGCCAAAATTTTTAAACAATCTTTATGTTGGAGAAATTTCTCCACATTTGAAACGTATAACTCACAAACTTTTTGCTTTGCATCTCTCTCATGGTCTCAGCTGGACTTGTTCCAGATTCTCGTTTTATTGTAAATAGAGTCTGAAAGTATTCACACTTTGAACATGTAAAATAAATTTGGGAAAAATTGGTGGTAGGCTGCCAAAGAGAGGAAAAATTTTCTCTTCATCAAGAGGCTTTTTAGCCCCTCTTCACTTTCTGCCATAAGAGTCGTGTCATCTGCATATCTGAGGTTACTGATATTTCTCC
Organism: Tragelaphus eurycerus; assembly: GCA_935064755.1. Lineage (NCBI taxonomy): Eukaryota > Metazoa > Chordata > Mammalia > Artiodactyla > Bovidae > Tragelaphus > Tragelaphus eurycerus. The sequence goes on along the minus strand of CAKXYN010000616.1, from coordinate 17,795 downwards.
CAGCAATCTTGATTCCAACTTGTGTTTCTTCCAGTCCAGCATTTCTCATGATGTACTCTGCATATAAGTTAAATAAACATGGTGACAATATGCAGCCTTGACGTGCTCCTTTTCCTATTTGGAACCAGTCTGTTGTTCCATGACCAGTTCTAACTGTTGCTTCCTGACCTGCATACAGATTTCTTAAGAGGCAGATCAGGTGGTCTGGTATTCCCATCTCTTTCAGAATTTTCCATAGTTTATTGTGACTCCGAAGGCTTTGCCTTTGACTGTGTAGATCGACCCAAATAATATTGTGTGTGTGTGTGTGTGTGTTCAGTCGTGTCCAACTCTGTAGCCCACCAGGTTTCTCTGTCCATGGAATTCTCCTGGCAAGGATTCTGGAGTGGGTTGCTATTTCCTACTCCACATGAATTTCATGACCCAGGAATCAAACCCGTGTCTCTTGCATCTCCTGCATTGACCTCTTGCATCTCTTCCAATCGCAGGCCAATTCTTTACCAAGTGTACCACCCGGGGAGCCCACAAATAATATTAGTTAGTTCCCTGTTCACATCTAAGAAATAAAATGTACTGTGTCCTCTTCCCTGGAGAGACTGTAGAAAAAAATATCCTGAGTAGAGTGAGAGCTATGTGGGAAAAATTTTTAAAAAATAAAACAAATCAGAAAATTCAGAAAGTGGTGATACTTATTAGAAAGTTAAACGTGCCAGGTGGCAGAGATCCCTTGGACAGAGATAACTGCTTTTATTTAAGAGCACTTTATGTTTAGAAAAAATAGAATATTTAAAGGCTAATTGAATTACTTTGATGAAACAAGTAATTCCACTTACAGTAAATATTCAAAGTCTCTCTAATGAGAAAAATCAGTAACATTTCAAGTAAAAAAGGTATATATGAAATTGATAGTAAGGCTTAATTCTTATTTTAAATTTAAAATGAAACATATACACAGGTTTTTAATGTGTAAAATATTAATTTAACACATGGTAGCAAATATTTTTGTTCATTAAAGTAACTTCTATATATTTATTATTCCATTAAATAAAATTTACAAACAAATAATTGTAATAAATAATGGTATTAAGTCACTTTGAAATGTGAAAAAATGCAATACCTAAAGTCTAGGTATCAGATCAAATCAAATCAGTCGCTCAGTCGTGTCCGACTCTTTGCGACCCGATGAACTGCAGCACGCCAGGCCTCCCTATCCAACACCAGCTCTCGGAGGTCACTCAGACTCACATTCATCGAGTCAGTGATGCCATCCAGCCATCTCATCCTCTGTCGTCCCCTTCTCCTCCTGCCCCCAATCCCTCCCAGCATCAGAGTCTTCTCCAATGAGTCAACTCTTCACATGAGGTGGCCAAAATACTGGAGTTTCGGCTTTAGCAGCATTCCTTCCAAAGAAATCCCAGGGCTGAACTCCTTCAGAATGGACTGGTTGGATTTCCTTGCAGTCCAAGGGACTCTCAAGAGTCTTCTCCAACACCACAGTTCAAAAGCATCAATTCTTCGGCGCTCAGCCTTCTTCACAGTCCAGCTCTCACATCCATACATGACCACAGGAAAGACCATAGCCTTGACTAGGCGAACCTTTGTTGGCAAAGTGATGTCTCTGCTTTTGAATATGCTATCTAGGTTGGTCACAACTTTCCTTCCAAGGAGTAAGCATCTTTTAATTTCATGGCTGCAGTCACCATCTGCAGTGATTTTGGAGCCCAGAAAAATAAAGTCTGACACTGTTTCCACTGTTTCTCCATCTATTTCCCATGTAGTGATGGGACCAGATGTCATGATCTTCGTTTTCTGAATGTTGAGCTTTAAGCCAACCTTTTCACTCTCCACTTTCACTTTCATCAAGAGGCTTTTTAGTTCCTCTTCACTTTCTGCCATAAGGGTGGTATCATCTGCATATCTGAGGTTATTGATATTTCTCCCAGCAATCTTGATTCCAGCTTGTGTTTCTTCCAGTCCAGCATTTCTCATGATGTACTCTGCATATAAGTTAAATAAACATGGTGACAATATACAGCCTTGATGTACTCCTTTTCCTATTTGGAACCAGTCTGTTGTTCCATGACCAGTTCTAACTGTTGCTTCCTGACCTGCATATAGATTCCTCAAGAGGCAGATCAGGTGGTCTGGTATTCCCATCTCTCTCAGAATTTTCCACAGTTTATTGTGATCTACACAGTCAATGGCGTTGGCATAGTCAATAAAGCAGAAATAGATGTGTTTCTGTAACTCTCTTGCTTTTTCGATGATCCAGCGGATGTTGGCAATTTGATCTCTGGTTCCTCTGCCTTTTCTAAATCCAGCTTGAACATCAGGATGTTCACGGTTCACATATTGCTGAAGCTTGGCTTGGAGAATTTTGAACATTACTTTACTAGCGTGTGAGATGAGTCCAATTGTGCTGTAGTTTGAGCATTCTTTGGCATTGCCTTTCTTTGGGATTGGGATGAAAACTGACCTTTTCCAATCTTGTGGCCACTGCTGAGTTTTCCAAATTTGCTGGCATATTGAGTGCAGCACTTTCACAGCATCATCTTTCAGGATTTGGAATAGTTCCACTGGAATTCCATCACCTCCACTAGCTTTGTTCCTAGTGATGCTTTCTAAGGCCCACTTGACGTCACATTCCAGGATGTCTGGCTCTAGGTCAGTGACCACACCATCATGATTATCTGAGTCGTGAAGCTCTTTTTGTACAGTTCTTCTGTGTATTCTTGCCACCTCTTCTTAATATCTTCTGCTTCTGTTAGGTCCATACCATTTCTGTCCTTTATCGAGCCCATTTTTGCATGAAATGTTCCCTTGCTATCTCTGATTTTCTTGAATAGATCCTTAGTCTTTCCCATTCTGTTGTTTTCCTCTATTTCTTTGCATTGTTCGCTGAAGAAGGCTTTCTTATCTCTCCTTTCTATTCTTTGGAACTCTGTATTCAGATGTTTATATCTTTCCTTTTCTCCTTTGCTTTTCGCTTCTCTTCTTTTCGCAGCTATTTGTAATGCCTCCCCAGACAGCCATTTTGCTTTTTTGCATTTCTTTTCCATGGGGATGGTCTTGATCCCTGTCTCCTGTACAATGTCACGAACCTCATTCCATAGTTCATCAGGCACTCTATCTATCAGATCTAGGCCCTTAAATCTATTTCTCACTTCCACTGTATAATCATAAGGGATTTGATTTAGGTCATACCTGAATGGTCTAGTGGTTTTCCCTACTTTCTTCAATTTAAATCTGAATTTGGCACTAAGGAGTTCATGGTCCGAGCCACAGTCAGCTCCTGGTCTTGTTTTTGCTGATTGTATAGAGCTTCTCCATCTTTGGCTGCAAAGAATATAATTGATTTGATTTCGGTGTTGACCATCTGGTGATGTCCATGTATAGAGTCTTCTCTTGTGTTGTTGGAAGAGGGTATTTGCTATGACCAGTGCATTTTCTTGGCAAAACTCTGTTAGTCTTTGCCCTGCTTCATTCCATATTCCAAGGCCAAATTTGCCTGTTACTCCAGGTGTTTCTTGCCTTCCTACTTTTGCATTCCAGTCCCCTATAATGAAAAGGACATCTTTTTTGGGGTGTTAGTTCTAAAAGGTCTTGTAGGTCTTCATAGAACCGTTCAACTTCAGCTTCTTCAGCGTTACTGGTTGGGGCATAGACCTGGATTACTGTGACATTGAATAGTTTGCCTTGGAAACGAACAGAGTTCATTCTGTCGTTTTTGAGATTGCATCCAAGTACTGCATTTCGGACTCTTTTGTTGACCATGATGGCCACTCCATTTCTTCTGAGGGATTCCTGCCCACAGTAGTAGATATAATGGTCCTCTGAGTTAAATTCACCCATTCCAGTTCATTTTAGTTTGCTAATTCCTAGAATGTCAACATTCACTCTTGCCATCTCTTGTTTGACCACTTCCAATTTGCCTTGATTCATGGACCTGACATTCCAGGTTCCTATACAATATTGCTCTTTACAGCATCGGACTTTGCTTCTATCACCAGACACATCTACAGCTGGGTATTCTTTCTGCTTTGGTTCTATCCCTTCATTCTTTCTGGAGTTATTTCTCCACTGATTTCCAGTAGCATATTGGGCCCCTACTGACCTGGAGAGTTTCTCTTTCAGTATCCTATCATTTTGCCTTTTCATACTGTTCATGGGGTTCTCAAGGCAAGAATACTGAAGTGGTTTGCCAGTCCCTTCTCCAGCAGACCACACCCTGTCAGATCCCTCCACCATGACCCGCCCATCCTGGGTTGCCCCACGGGCATGGCTTAATTTCATTGAGTTAGACAAGGCTGTTGTCCTGGTGTGATTAGATTGACTAGTTTACTGTGAGTATGGTTTCAGTGTATTTGCCCTCTGATGCCCTCTTGCAAGACCTACCGTCTTACTTGGGTTTCTCTTACCTTGGGTGTGGGGTATCTCTTCCCGGCTGCTCCAGCAAACCACAGCCATCGCACCTTACCTTGAATGAGGGGTCTCTCCTCACCGCCGCACTGAGAGCGCACGGCCTACCCACGAGCAGCGCACCGAGAGCGCCCGCCTCGCCGGCTGCGCGGCGCACTGAGAGCCCCTCGCCAGCTGTGCGGCGCACTGAGAGCCCGTCACCGGCTGCGCGGAGCACTGAGAGCCCCTCGCCGGCTGCGCGGCGCACTGAGAGCACGCTCGAGAGAAGCTACCCAACGACCGAGGAAGGACGGAGTGAGGACTGGCGCACTAAGCACGGCTGAGAGGAGCTACCCCACGACTGAGGTCAGGAAATGCGGCGGTGAGGAGATACCCCTCCCCCAAGGTCAGGAAGGGCGGCGGTGAGGAGAGACCCCTCATCCAAGGTAAGGTGTGATGGCTGTGCTTTGCTGGAGCAGCCGGGAAGAGATACCCCACACCCAAGGTAAGAGAAACCCAAGTAAGACGGTAGGTCTTGCAAGAGGGCATCAGAGGGCAAATACTCTGAAACTATACTCACAGAAAACTAGTCAATCTAATCACACCAGGACCACAGCCTTGTCTAACTCAATGAAATTAAGCCATGCCCGTGGGGCAACCCAGGATGGGCGGATCATGGTGGAGAGATCTGACAGAGTGTGGTCTGCTGGAGAAGGGACTGGCAAACCACTTCAGTATTCTTGCCTTGAGAACCCCATGAACAGTATGAAAAGGCAAAATGATAGGATACTGAAAGAGAAACTCTCCAGGTCAGTAGGGGCCCAATATGCTACTGGAGATCAGTGGAGAAATGACTCCAGAAAGAATGAAGGGATAGAACCAAAGCAGAAAGAATACTCAGCTTTGATGTGTCTGGTGATAAAGGCAAAGTCTGATGCTGTAAAGAACAATATTGCATAGGAACCTGGAATGTCAGGTCCATGAATCAAGGCAAATTGGAAGTGGTCAAACAAGAGATGGCAAGAGTGAATGTTGACATTCTAGGAATTAGCGAACTAAAATGAACTGGAATGGGTGAATTTAACTCAGAGGACCATTATATCTACTACTGTGGGCAGGAATCCCTCAGAAGAAATGGAGTGGCCATCATGGTCAACAAAAGAGTCCGAAACGCAGTACTTGGATGCAATCTCAAAAACGACAGAATGATCTCTGTTCGCTTCCAAGGCAAACCATTCAATGTCACAGTAATCCAAGTCTATGCCCCAACCAGTAACGCTGAAGAAGCTGAAGTTGAACGGTTCTATGAAGACCTACAAGCCTTTTAAAACTAACACCCCAAAAAAGATGTCCTTTTCATTATAGGGGACTGGAATGCAAAAGTAGAAAGGCAAGAAACAGCGGGAGTAACAGGCAAATTTGGCCTTGGAATACGGAATGAAGCAGGGCAAAGACTAACAGAGTTTGCCAAGAAAATGCACTGGTCATAGCAAATACCCTCTTCCAACAACACAAGAGAAGACTCTATACATGGACATCACCAGATGGTCAACACCGAAATCAAATCAATTATATTCTTTGCAGCCAAAGATGGAGAAGCTCTATCCAATCAGCAAAAACAAGACCAGGAGCTGACTGTGGCTCGGACCATGAACTCCTTAGTGCCAAATTCAGATTTAAATTGAAGAAAGTACGGAAAACCACTAGACCATTCAGGTATGACCTAAATCAAATCCCTTATGATTATACAGTAGAAGTGAGAAATAGATTTAAGGGCCTAGATCTGATAGATAGAGTGCCTGATGAACTATGGAATGAAGTTCGTGACATTGTACAGGAGACAGGGATCAAGACCATCCCCATGGAAAAGAAATGCAAAAAAGCAAAATGGCTGTCTGGGGAGGCCTTGCAAATAGCTGAGAAAAGAAGAGAAGCGAAAAGCAAAGGAGAAAAGGAAAGATATAAACATCTGAATGCAGAGTTCCAAAGAATAGCAAGAAGAGATAAGAAAGCCTTCTTCAGCGATCAAGGCAAAGAAATAGAGGAAAACAACAGAATGGGAAAGACTAAGGATCTATTCAAGAAAATCAGAGATACCAAAGGAACATTTCATGCAAAAATGGGCTCGATAAAGGACAGAAATGGTATGGACCTAACAGAAGCAGAAGATATTAAGAAGAGGTGGCAAGAATACACAGAAGAACTGTACAAAAAAGAGCTTCACGACCCAGATAATCATGATGGTGTGGTCACTGACCTAGAGCCAGACATCCTGGAATGTGACGTCAAGTGGGCCTTAGAAAGCATCACTAGGAACAAAGCTAGTGGAGGTGATGGAATTCCAGTGGAACTATTCCAAATCCTGAAAGATGATGCTGTGAAAGTGCTGCACTCAATATGCCAGCAAATTTGGAAAACTCAGCAGTGGCCACAAGATTGGAAAAGGTCAGTTTTCATCCCAATCCCAAAGAAAACTACTACTTATACCAATTATATTAATCAGTACACTGCCAAGGACACAGCAGGTAAGGGATCTGGAAACTTAGCAGCAAACATTGGCCCAACAATTGAAAAATCCTTCACCAATGCAATTTATAACCAATCTTTTAATGGCTCAAAGGAATCTGTATTTAGACCGTTTAGAACATCTCATGCCTCTCACAGTTGGGAGGCTCTGAACAATGATATGTGGCTGGAAAAACCTATTTAGGCAGGCTAGAGGACTTCCAAAGGAGTTTGTAGGTTGAAACACTATCACACCCAGGCACTTTATTAACTGGAGCTGTAAGTTCACTCTTTTCAAGAGAGAGGTAGTGGGGGACAGCCCCCTGTAAAGTCAGAGGTGTAGGTGAGAGCACAAAGCAGAAAGTCGGCAGACTCTGGTTTTGGAGGTAGATGCTCAAGAATTTCCAGGGGGACTCCTGCGGCTCAATCCCACTTTTGCGTATGCCAAGCCTCTCTCCTCATGACCTTTGCCATGGGCAGAGTTCCTCAAGCTGGCTTCTATCTTCTCTCCCTTTTTTATTTCTTAAAACAGCCGGATGCAGCTCAGTCACGAGCTTCTGAATGTTCTGTGGAAGAATCCTGACAATACAAGGAAGAATGTTTATGAGAAGCAAAATTAAAGCACCAGCAGCGACATAACCAAGGATATTAGACAGAATGTTTTTTTCCTGAAATGAAGTTAAAGAAAGTGTGAAAAAAGTCATTAGCTGCTCCAGTGGCGGTAAAATCCAGTCGAGAGTGTTACATGGTCTACATTTGATTATGGGGTTTCCCTAAGTCCAGGCCAATGTCAGAAGTGTTCCAAACACCTGAGATATTATTTTTGATTTTTTTCCCATTCATCATCTAAATGAATCTAAATTCATAATCTAAAATGAATCTAAATTCATTTACCTTTAAAGATGTCACTCATATCCATCAGTAATCAGCATGGCAAGACAGAGCCATTTTCACTTTTAAAGGCTGTAACTCAGTCCGAATATGCATTATTGCCTCCTCCAAGGCATCTACCCTCAGCTCCAACTTTGTATCTATAGCTTCTTGTGTTTTTAGAGTTAGAGAAACATTTTTTAGACATGGTATCAACATATTGGGCAGTATGCACTTGTTGAGTCAATGATATTGCTGCCACAGTAACAGAAGTAATTGCGGTTATTAAAGCTGCTATTCCCAGGATAAGCAAGCCCACAAACCATTGTGATGGCATTAAATCCTAAAGTTGTTGTAATACAGCAAGACAATAGTTATATCAATCAGTGGTTACATCATAAGATAATGTGGACTTTGTAGCACTACAAAGGAGCAAACATTATATTGAGGGTTTAAACAAGATGAGAGCATGCCTTGTTCACAAGTCACTACATTAGATCCACCTGAATAATTCATATGCACATTGAGTTTCTTGGAGTCATTAGTAAAAAGAAAAACATAAGGCGAGGGTAGACAAGCTAAAACAGAATAAGTAGAATTATTTTCTGGTTGGAGTCCGCGCAGTTGCAGCCCTGTCCGTCTCACCAGATCTCGATGTTTATCTTGCCTCCCCTGCCGCAGGGTGCCGCCCCCACTCCCTCGCTGAACCGGCATCGGGCTCAGCAGTGGCCAAGCGAGCACAGAGGGACGCTGGCAGGGCTATCTGCTGCAAGCGCTGTGCGCTGGGCCAGGACAGCCAGCCTGGTTCGGCCCACGGCTCCCAATGCCTGGCTGTTTTGTGCAGCGGCTGCTGCGGCAGGGGCAGAGGAGTGCCCCTCCTCTTTTGTGATTGAAGCAGTGGGGGAACTGGATGTCTGGGGGACTGCAACATGGTAAATCAGCCTGTCTGGGATCTAAATTGGAGAATCTGTGTCCTGTGGAAAAATACAAGCAAGTCCTTGACCACTAGTTAATAATGGGTCAGGACCCTTTCATTGTCCAGAGAGGAGGTCCTTCCATTTAACTAATGGTTTTGCTTTTAATTGCTCTGGGCACCAATGGCGAAGCACACACACACATATATTTAGTTGTGGTTATATATGAATAAATGTTAATGATTTTAATTAATAATACTGACCACTTTTGGTTTTATGTCAAGTAGTGTACTATTGTGTTGTGTAACTATTCTAGGAATATAAAAGCAATGAACCATTTAATATCTAAATAATAAATGATATACTATATTTCAAAAATTCCTGTTGCATTCAGAATCACTTTGAATCACTCATGTAACCATCTTATCCTGATAAGGAATCAAAAGGAAGAATGATTCAAATAAAATAATATTTCACATCAAATGGGAATTTCACTCTATTAAGTATATAAATAGTCATACTCCATAAGGTTTTTGCCTACTTGCTAACATTTTTTTTTTACAATTAGCCCAATGTCTGGTTCATAATAAATGCTGAATAAATAATATAAGTGTAAACAAAGATGAAAAACATTAATAAAATGAAGATAAATAAGGTAGTGATAGAGATTAGGAAACTTTTTCTACTTTTATGTGTTTTAGAGTCTGGGATGAATTCCAGTTTTATCTCCTTGGAAACCACAATTTTTTAATTTATTCCCACTTAAACTATGAAAAAGAAAGAAACTAAAGCTGTTTCTGTAATCAAATGAGCAAATTATTTACCTTTTACTCTTTGTGCTATTACTAAGATTTCATTATTGTGTTACTATGGGCTTTTTCAGTTATTTGTTAATCAATTTGCTTTTGGGTAACATTATATTATGAAAAACATTTTTTTTAAATAAGTAGCTTCAGTTACATACAAAGTAATTTCAGCATAAATGTATTCCATTTATCACTTTTGAGAGAGTCATTTCCTAGGCAGATTGATAAGGAGTCTAGGGGTCCCCAAGGAGTTTGGGGTCTGGAATTCTCAAGGAGGAAGAAAGGACAAACTTTTTTTCTTTCTCCACATTCCTTAGGATTATACAACAATAATGTATCCTGCCTGAGGACAGTGTTACCTTAAAATGTAAATTGTGGGGGAGACCTGGTCTTTTCAAAGATGCATCCTGCCTTAGAAATCTTAAAATGTAAATTAGGTCTTTACAACCTACAGACATTCTTTAGAGTATATAACTTCATTGCTAACACTAACAAGGGGGTACTCTTTCTACCCCTCTATGATGCCTATGTCAGAAGCTTTCTCTATCTCCTTTATACTTTAATAAAACTTTATCACACAAAAACTCTGAGCGATCAAGCCTCGTCTCTGGCCCCAGATTGAATTCTTCTCCTCCGGGGGCCAAGAATCCTGGTGTCTTCACGTGACACAACAACCTTTCATCTTGGGGGCTCATCCGGGATCCTTCAGGACAAGGTAAGGATGCTTGGAGCTTTAGTTCTTTGTTCTCTTTGCGAACACATTTTCTGCTGTGCTTTACTAACTCTACCGTGTGCTTGTATGAATGAATGGCATGCCCTGCATGAAGCAAGTAAGGAGCCCTGCTCTGCGGTTCCATGGTGATCTCATACGGCTCATGGCAGAAACCTGTTGGGGGGTTATATGGACCTGCCAATGCCAAGGGGCACCCAATGTCTCCTTTGGTAACCCACCAGAAATGGGCAAAGTGTGTGGACCAAACTCTCCTTTCTTGGTCAAACTTTTCGGTCTCTTTGACCATTTCATAACTCCTTGGGAATTAGAAGTACTAACCTAATCTATCGGATCACAGACTTTCAAGGGACTTGTAACCTATACTGTTACTGTTTACTGTGGCTTAGGTCCCAAACTTGGATTGGTAGTCAAGAAAGCGCCTAGCCTTGCTAGTAATCGAAAGTTCAGAAGCTAGATAGAGCTCTAGCTCCCAGAACATCTCTGAGGTTAAAGGTTACTCAGATTGGGACTGCAATGGGTTTTTTTTTCCTTTGGTAACGCCGGCTCTTAATGGATCAGAGGAGGCTATTATACTGGTGTGGTGATGCTTGGAAAGAACAGCTCAGTTTCATGTTCGTGTCGGTCTTATTGTAGTCAGGGAATACTCAGGGTCTTGCACAGGCACTCAGGTGACAAATGTTTTCCCCAGTAGTCTTAGCTTGGGAGGCATTCTGGAAGGTTACTCTGATTCATCCCGGGTGACATCAGAGGCAAGCAAGGTTAAAGGTGAAGAGCTGGACGTCAAGTAGTGATGCTATCTAGTCTACCCCTAGTACATCCTCACCCCATCTCGGTGGTAGAACCGGGAGGGACACAGACTGCGCCTGAGTCAGTAAGGGACAAACTAAGTCCAACCAGGAAGGAAAAGCTTTTGGTGTAACGTCTGTCTACACCCCCATCTAGAGCAGGGAGGGATGCCTCCGGTAGAAAAATGGCCTTGGTCGCTTTTTTTCTCTCTTACAGATGGGAGCTAACAATTCCAGCCTCACTCCTTTGAACTGTATCCTGAAAAACTGGGATAGATTTGATCCCCAGGGCTTAAAGAAGACACGTCTGGTCTTCCTATGTGATATTGCATGGCCATAGTATCCATTGGAGGACGGCGAATGGTGGCCAATTGGAGGGTCTCTTAGGTATAATACTGTTCTACAATTAGACCGGTTCTGTAGGGTACAAGGGAAATGGATAGAAGTGGCATATGTGTTGCCCTTTTTCGCTCTGCGAAATATGCCAGACTTATGTCCTAAGGGTATAGATTTGAGTGTGAAACCTTCAGCTCCCTCCTGTCCTCTTACTTTACCCCCGAACCTGGGGCTCCAAGCTGAGCAAACTGAAAGCCAGAGAACCCCCCTCAGAAGGGTTGCTTTGGTCTCAGTGGAAATCCAAACTGAGATTCAAACTGCCCACTGCTGCTACTGCTAAGTCGCTTCAGTCATGTCCGACTCTGTGCGACCCCATGGACAGCAGCCCACCAGGCTCCCCCGTCCCTGGGATTCTTCAGGCAAGAACACTGGAGTGGGTTGCCATTTCCTTCTCCAATGCGTGAAAGTGAAAAGTGAAAGTGAAGTCGCTCAGTCGTGTCCGACTCTCAGCGACCCCATGGACTGCAGCCAACCAGACTCCTCCATCCATGGGATTTTCCAGGCAAGAGCACTGGAGTGGGGTGCCATTGCCTTCTCCACAAACTGCCCACATGGAGGTCCAAACAACTCCTGTCTCAGGACGACCTCAGACTACTCTGGTTTCAGTAGAAAATCAGACCATTGAAGTAAGAGATGAGATGGAGGACAGGAGACAAAGGAAAGAGGAAAAACAGGTTTCTTCAAACTATCCCTGGGATCATATGCGCGGAGAAGCCAGAGAGACTGAGGAACAGCCACACAAGCTGTTGCCTCTTTATGAAACACCCACTGGGAGAAATAATCAGTCTGTGAGAGTTAATAAGCCTTTCTCTTATCAAGAAATACAAAGAATCAAGGAGGATCTGGGAGAATATTTAGAGGACCCAGAAAAATATATTAGAGCTTTTAAAGGTGTTACTCTGCTTTATGACATCACTTGGAAAGATGTGATGTATATCTTGGGGAAAACACTGACTCCCGAGTCAAAGACTTGAGTTTAGGGAAAAGCGGTTGCTTATGGAGATGAATGGCTTGGTAATGAATCAGTAGGGAAGGGGGAAAATGAGATAGCGGCCCTCCCCACTGGGACTCAGGTGGTCCCAACTATAGAACCAGACTGGTACTACTACACAGCTAAAGGAAGATGGGATCAGAGTCACTTCGTTAGATGTATTCTTGAAGTACTTAGGCAAGCGCGTTCTAAGCCTTTAAACTATGGCAAATTGGCAGACATAGAACAGGAGGAGAAGGAAGCTCCTGGTAAATTCCTAGATAGACTGAGAGAAGGCCTTCGCAGATTCACTGAGATTGATCCCGAAAGTGAAGAAGGAAAAGTGATCTTAAAGGATAGATTTCTCACTCAGTCGGCTCCAGATATCTGCCGTAAGCTATTAAAATAGGCGTATGGACCGAATCAGTCGTTAGATACTCTGTTACAACTGGCTCAGACAGTCTATTATGGTAGGGAATATGAGGAAAAGAAAGAAAGGCAAAAAAAGACAAAGGAAAAGGCTGAAGCCTTCGCCATGGCTATGAAAACGCTCTTAAACAGCCTGAGAAAAATGCCCAGAGGGGCCCAGGTGAAAAGAGATGGGCTTGCTATCACTGTGGAAAGGAGGGACACCTCAAGCGGGATTGCCCTCAGGCTTCTAAGCCGACCCTGGCTCCATGTCTGGTCTGCGAAGGACCACACTGGAAGAGAGACTGCCCCCAGAGGCGTAGGTCTCAGGGGTCAGACTCTCAAGACAATCAGGACTGAAGGTGCCCGGGGGTCCCCACACAAACTCCCATCCTAATTACACCTGAGGAACCCCCGGTATTAATAATTGTGGGGGCCCAATCTGTTGATTTCCTTTTAGATACTGGTGAAACTTATTATGTGCTTACTGAAGCCCCTGGCCCACTTTCTTCCCAATCCGCTTCCGTAATGGGACTGTCTGGACTAGCCAAAAGGTATTATTTCAGTTATCCTTTATCTTGCAGCTGGGATTCTGTGCTGTTTTCACACGAGTTTCTGATCGTGCCAGAATCTCCCTCACCCCTTTTGGGAAGAGATATACTGAGCAAGGTCCATGCCTCTGTTTCCATGAATATGGAGCCCTTCCTTTCTCTCCCTTTAGTTGAACAAATTGTAAATCCTGGAGTATGGGCTGATGGGAAATCTGTGGGTCGAGCACAAAATGCTATTCCTGTAGTTAAACTCAAAGACCTGCACGTATTTCCACATAAGAAGCAGTATCCACTGAAACCTGAAGTTAAAGAAGGGTTAAAACCCATCACCGAAAATTTAAAGGAGCAGGGACTATTAATTCCCTGTAACAGTCCTTGTAACACTCCTATTTTGGGTATAAAGAAATCGAATGGTAAATGGAGACTAGTTCAAGATTTACAAATAATAAATGAGGCTGTAGTTCCTTTACACCCCGTGATGCCTAATCCTTATACTCTATTGTCTGAAATTCCTGAACAGGCCAAATATTTCGCAGTAATTGATTTAAAGGATGCCTTCTATTCAGTACCTTTGGCGGAAGAAAGTCAATTTCTATTTGCCTTTGAAGATCCTACGCAGCCATCTTCTCAGTTAACCTGGACAGTTTTGCCCCAGGGATTTTGTGACAGTCCTCACTTATTTGGACAAAGTTTGTCACAAGATCTGCAAAACTTTAATAGCTCTGAAGCAGTGGTGTTACAATATGTAGATGATATTTTGCTTTGTGCTGAGACAGAGGAAGCTTGTTCACGAGCCTCAGAAGATTTCTTACACTTTCTGGCAGGCTCTGGTTACAAGGCATCAAGAGAAAAGGCTCAGCTTTGTCAACAATCAGTTAGATATCTGGGCCTAATCATATCAGAAGGGACTAGGGCCATAGGCCCTTAGAGAATTAAACCTATACTAAATCATCCCCTACCTATGACTTTAAGACAATTGAGAGGATTTTGGGGAATCACAGGTTACTGTCGCATTTGGATTTTGGGTTATGGGGAACTTGCCAGGCCTTTATATAAACTTATAGCTGAAACTCAGCAGGCCCAAACCAATAAACTGGTTTGGTCTCCAGAAACTCAAAAGGCTTTTAAGGTTCTTCAGACTGCTGTCCTGCAAGCTCCAGCTCTGAGCTTGCCCACAGGGTTAGAATTTAATTTGTTTGTCACTGAAGGAAAAGGTGTGGCTTTGGGAGTTTTGACAAAACCCCGAGGGCCTCACCAGCAACCTATTGCTTATCTAAGCAGAGAATTAGATGTAGTTTCACTTGGGTGGCCCCACTGCCTAACAGTAATTGGGGCAGCAGCTTTATTAGCACCTGAAGCTTTAAAAATAATTAATGGACGAAAACTTACTGTACTGACTTCTCATGATGTGAGTGGAATCTTAAATTCTAAGGTTAATATTTGGATGACAGACAGTAGGCTTCTTAAGTATCAATCATTGTTGTTAGAAGGACCAGTAACTAAGCTCAAAGTTTGTGGAAATTTCAATCCTGCCACTTTGCTTCCTGAAAAAGAAAATGAAACACCTGATCACGATTGTTCTCAATTCCTAACTTTAAACTATGCAGCTCAGGAGGATCTAAGGGATACCCCATTAGACAATCCTGACATGGAAATATTTACAGATGGCAGTTCTTTTGTTCGGGATGGAAAGAGTAAAGCAGGTTACGCCGTGGTGACTGCTGAACAGGTTTTGGAAGCAAAATCTCTCCTCCAGGGAACCAGTGCTCAGTTAGCAGAGCTTGTGGCCCTGACACGAGCTCTAGAGTTAAGCAAAGGGCAGCGGGTAAATATCTACACAGATTCTAAGTACGCTTATTTGACTTTACATGTTCATGCTGCAATATGGAAAGAGAGACAGTTTAAAACAGCAAAAGGAGAACCTATTAAGCATTTCAGAGAGATTGAGAGACTGCTAACTGCTATATATTGTCCTAGAGAAGTAGCTGTTATGCATTGCAAAGGGCACAGCAGGGATGGGAGTAAAATAGCCCAAGGTAATCAACTGGCTGACTGTCAAGCCAGAAAAGCAGCACTTTACGAAACCCCTTCACTACAGACTCCTTTGATCTGGACAGGTCCTGTGGAACAGGAAAAACCACAGTATACTGAGGAGAAATTTAAAAGATATGAAAAACGAGGAGCAAAGATTACTGATAAAGGATGGTTACAGTCCAAGGATGGATGATTAATAATTCCTGAAAATGCTCAGTGGAAAATTCTTAAGGGTCTACATCAGAGTTTTCATTTGGGTGCAGAGAGTACTTACCAAATGGCTTCTCGTTTGTTTGAACGTAAAAATGTAATGAAAACTTTAAAGAATATTATCAAAAGGTGTGAGATTTGTAAAAAAAAAAAAAAAAAAAAAACCCAAAGACTGAAAAGCTAACAAAATCTGGATTACAACGAAGTGGGAAGTATCCTGGAGAGGATTGGGAAATTGATTTTACTCATATGCCAAAAGCTAATGGATATTCTTGCTTACAAGTTTGGGTAGATACTTTTACTGGATGGATTGAGGATTTTCACTGTCATAGTGAACAGTCTAAAGAGGTTATAAAGATTTTAATCCATGAAATTATCCCCAGGTTTGGGCTGCCACGGAGCCTTCAGAGTGACAATGGCTCCGCCTTTAAAGCTGCTGTAACTCAGGGGGTATCTAAAGCTCTAGGAATAGAATATCACTTACACTGTTCCTGGAGACCCCAATCCTCCGGAAAAGTTGAAAAAGCTAATGACATTATCAAAAGACATCTGCGCAAATTAACTCAAGAGACGCAGGAGAAATGGATTAAAGTCCTACCCATAGCTTAAAGGAGGGCTCGAACTGCCCCTAAAAAGGAGGGACTGTCCCCCTTTGAATGTATTTATGGAAGGCCTTTCTTATGCACAGACATTGTTATAGACCCTGAAGCCTTGGAACTAATTAATTATGTAACTCAGCTCTCAGCTTTTCAACAGGCACTAACAGAACTCTGGGAGACGACTCCTGACCCAGCCTCCGAGACAAGCAAGCCCCTATTTGAGCCAGGAACCAAGGTCCTCATAAAAACATTGGGATCTGGGGGCCCATCCCTCGAGCCTCTCTGGGAGGGTCCTTACCAGGTTATTCTTTCTTCTCCCACAGCTGTCAAAGTGCCAGGAATTGATTCGTGGGTACATCACACTCGAGTTAAGAGATGGCACCCTGACCAAAATTAAGTGACTTCATTGTATGTCTTTACTTTCTATATTCTGACTTTGTACCTTTTAGATGGGCCTAATAACCTATGTGAGCTTACTTCTGCTGATTCCAAATATCCTGAGTCTGCCGTTGGATCCTCAAGACAATGACTTCCTGTCCTGGGCTCACTCCTATGCTGCATTCCACAATCCGTCTAACTGCTGGGTCTGCGGAGCGCTCCCCTCTTCATCAGTGGAAGGCTTCCTGTGGTGGACATCCCCACTTCAAAGAAAATACTTTCTCCAAGTCTGTGAATACCTTCCACAACAATCACATGTGATGCCTCTTCTTCATCTGATGACTTAAATTCTGAAAGAGATGGGAATACCAGACCACCTGATCTGCCTCTTAAGAAATCTGTATGCAGGTCAGGAAGCAACAGTTAGAACTGGTCATGGAACAACAGACTGGTTCCAAATAGGAAAAGGAGTACGTCAAGGCTGCATATTGTCACCATGTTTATTTAACTTATATGCAGAGTACATCATGAGAAATGCTGGACTGGAAGAAACACAAGTTGGAATCAAGATTGCTGGGAGAAATATCAATAACCTCAGATATGCAGATGACACGACTCTTATGGCAGAAAGTGAAGAGGGGCTAAAAAGCCTCTTGATGAAAGTGAAAGTGGAGAGTGAAAAAGTTGGCTTAAAGCTCAACATTCAGAAAACGAAGATCATGGCATCTGGTTCCATCACTACATGGGAAATAGATGGGGAAACAGTGGAAACAGTGTCAGACTTTGTTTTTCTGGGCTCCAAAATCACTGCAGATGGTGACTGCAGCCATGAAATTAAAAGATGCTTACTCCTTGGAAGGAAAGTTGTGACCAACCTAGATAGCATATTCAAAAGCAGAGACATCACTTTGCCAACAAAGGTTCGCCTAGTCAAGGCTATGGTCTTTCCTGTGGTCATGTATGGATGTGAGAGCTGGACTGTGAAGAAGGCTGAGCGCCGAAGAATTGATGCTTTTGAACTGTGGTGTTGGAGAAGACTCTTGAGAGTCCCTTGGACTGCAAGAAGATCCAACCAGTCCATTCTGAAGGAGATCAATCCTGGAATTTCTTTGGAAGGAATGATGCTAAAGCTGAAACTCCAGTATTTTGGCCACCTCATGCGAAGAGTTGACTCATTGGAGAAGACTCTGATGCTGGGAGGGATTGAGGGCAGGAGGAGAAGGGGACGACAGCGGATG
>CAKXYN010000615.1:0-43605 GCA_935064755.1 Tragelaphus eurycerus | reverse complement strand
ACCCTCTAAATTAGCATCAAAGCTTTCCATCCCTTTTTGAAAACAGCTTTCTCATGGAATGCTGAAAAAAATAGTACATTCTAAAGGGAATATTTTAAGACATAATGATGTTAAATATTAGCATCACAGAGAGTAGTATTCCCTAATGTTTCCCTTTCTTTGCTCATCAGAAACATCCCCAATGTTGTTATTACAACATTAATCTTATTAGTTTAAGTTTTGGTTTGTCCTCTTAGCCAGTAGAAGAGTAAATTGTCTCTCCTTATATTCAGGAACCACGTATGGAAAACGGTTTGAAGGCATTAGGTACCTCAGGCTGACCAAAAATACCAGGGAAAAAGAGGAAAATTCAAATGGACGGCAGGGAGGATGACAGAGGAGAGGAATAAGAAAAAAAATTGACTTTGGTAAAAAAAAAAAAAAAAAGGATCACCAAGAAGCTACTCTGTTCCACCCAGTGCTCTAGGGTGCCGCTTTGTTTTTATTCTCTACCTCTTGCAAGCTATGTTTAATTACAATCTAGGGAAGGCATTATGATGCTTGAAACAAGATTTTATTCTGTGTGCTAGAGCCTTCCTTCACCTAGAAACCACAGATCTGTAGCAAGTAGTCTGATGATTGATATGTATGTGAGCACTGAGTGGAAATATCTCTCTCTCTCTCTCTCTCTTTTTTTTTTTTTCTAATTCATATCCATTTGTTTTGCTAATTAATAAAGAGACACTTATTAAGGAAAACATCTTATTAAAATAATTTTTATTCATTATTGAGAAAATTCACTATCTTTTTTTCCTAATAGAATTGCCAAAAATGTAGACTGGGAACTCCTGCCTAATTTTATCATAATGGAGACAGTCTGATTAAAAATGAAGTCAACAAGTAAGCAGAACCAACCAATAAAAGAAACCCATTTTTATAATGTTTTCAACTGTAGAATTCATTCATTTTCAAACAATTTTACCATGTTTCATTTATTCTTTTTATGTTATTGCTTTTTTGTGCATGTACACCAGATCGGGTGTGTCCACTCAAACATGTCCGATTCTTTGCAACTCCTGTAGACTCTAGCCTGTCAGGCTCTTCCATCCATGGAATTTTCCAAGCTGGAATACTGGAGTGGGTTGCCATTTCCTACTCCATACTGCTTTTTTGCATTTATGTAAATAATAAAATGAATTCTAGTAAACTTACTATCATCTCAATAACTAAAATATTTCCCATAATTAAACATTTTAAACACTTTCCTATCTGCTGCCCACCTCTTCTTAAAAATAAGAGGTATTTTAATTTTTCCTAAAAATAAAATACTTTTATCAATATATATTTTCCCTGGTTTTGAATTTTACAGAACTTTATATCCTTTATACAGACTTCTTGTAATTTCTTTTGTTTTTTTCATCCAACAATGCTATGTTTTATTTTGGTTGTTAAATTTGGTTGTAAATTCATTTCCGCTCGTATATCATACTCCATTGTGGGGTAATTTAAAAATGTATTTATTCAATATCTAGTCAATAGATATTTGACTGACTACTATGAACAGTAATTATGAACATAAAAATGTTTCCTAGGAGTGTAATTAATAGGTTGAGGATATGCCAGTATTCAGATTTACAAACTAATATAAATTTCAGTAAGGAGGAAGGAGGTGCAATTTAGTTATGTGACAAAAAAAGAAGACAAACAGAATATTTGTGAACAGAGATGAAAACTCTCACACGATTTGCAGAGAATCAAACAGAAGTGTGCTCTCTTCTGTGGTTGTCTTAAGAACACAGATAAAATTATAATTCTTAAACAACCTGAATCCATAGTTTTCAATGTCAGCTTTAAAATGTCAAATTTTAACCTCCATTTCCTTGTCATTTGTAAGATAGTTTTTTCAGTGCTAATGTGATCCAGATTCCTGTGAAGGAAAGATAGTTTATTTGAGACAGAGAGACTTATTCTTGTTTATTAAACATTATTAAAATATGCAATCTATACAATTAGATTAGAGGTTTAGGACTATGTTTCTATCATTAAAGAACATATTTATAAAATCATTTCCATATTGCTGCATGCTTACATAAGTTAAAGACACCTTTTAGAATTTAGGAGAACAGGCATTATAATGAAAGATCTTAATTAGAGTATTACATAATATGAGTTCTTTGTTCAACTGAATAAGGCATGGATTCAAAACCCTAGCCAAGTAGAATAATATATTCTGTTGTTTAAATGATGACGAGATCTATCATATTTACTTTCCCATTGATTTGTTAAAGAGCTCTATAAATAGACTAACTTCCAGGACTATGAATCCTAAGTAAATCTAGTACCCAGTACCATATAATGGCAAGCACTCTCTGCAAGTACTTTAAACTATGACAGATTCCTTACATTGAGAGATGGACTCAAAAAATATATAACCTTTATTCTATTTCATAATTTAGAAATTCAATATAAATTTGTGGTAATAGATGAAATTAATAGATGAATAGATGAAATCAGAGGATTTTCAGAGCAGTGAAAACACTCTATATGTATGATACAATTGATATAATGATGGACACATATCATTATACTTTTCTCCAAATTCATGAAATATACAACAACAAGAGAGAACCCAAAGGTAAACTATGGACTTTGGGTTATTATGTGTCAATGTAAGTTCATCATCTGTAACACATTTAGAACAAATCAACTCTAGGAGAAGCTGATAATGGGAGATACTACATATGTGTAAGGGTAGGGGTATATGAAAAACTTGTACATTCCTTTCAATTAAACGGTGAACCTAAAACTGTTCTTAAAAGAAAAAAATAAGCCTTTATTAAAATCTAATGCAATGTATTTACTCGCTGATGTAGAGGCTTCTACCTGAAAATGCCAGGTGTTTCTCTAGAGTGTAATTTCTTGGAGCATGTAAGGATGTGAGAGTTGGACTGTGAAGAAGGCTGAGCGCCGAAGAATTGATGCTTTTGCACTGTGGTGTTTAGAAGACTATTGAGAGTCCCTTGGACTGCAAGGAGATCCAACCAGTCCATTCTGAATGAGATCAGCCCTGAAATTTCTTTGGAAGGAATTATGCTAAAGCTGAAACTCCAGTACTTTGGCCACCTCATGCAAAGAGTTGACTCACTGGAAAAGACTGTGATGCTTGGAGGAATTGGGGGCAGGAGGAGAAGGGGACAACAGAGGATGAGATGGCTGGATGGCATCACTGACTCGATGAACGTGAGTCTGAGTGAAATCTGGGAGCTGATGATGGACAGGGAGGCCTGGCATGGTGTGATTCATGGGGTCGCAAAGAGTCAGACACAACTGAGCAACTGATCTGATCTGATGAGCTACACTGAGGTAAGGACTATGACGTATTCTTTAGATCAGCCTTACTTAGAGATGCCTTGTGGCTCCAGTGCCAGCCTTTGGCTCATTAAGCAGGGAAGGAAAAAGTGCATTCTCTGATGTATGTGGCAAACTGTGGTCACTGCCTCCTTCCAGTACAGTCTCCAGCCTCCATGGACCATGTGCTGATTTAATTAGTTAGAACGCACGGTGCCAAAGCGTCACCCACTCTAACAGGCACTTTGGTCTATCAGCTCCCCAGTGACAACTTATTTTTATCAACCAGTGACTTCTTGACAAGAAGCTTTGGACTTAATCCTACTATCCAGCTAGTGAAAATGACTGCTATCCAGTTCAGTTCTGTTCAGTCACTGAGTCGTGTGAATCGCAGCACACCAGACCTCCCTGTCCATCACCAACTCCTGGAGTTCACTCAGAATCACATCGAGTCAGTCATGCCATCCAGCCATCTCATCCTCTATCGTCCCCTTCTCCTCCTGCCTCCAATCCCTCCCAGCATCACAGTCTTTTCCAATGAGTCAACTCTTCACATGAGGTGGCCAAAGTACTGGAGTTTCAGCTTTAGCATCATTCCTTCCAAAGAAATCCCAGGCCTGATCTCCTTCAGAATAGACTGGTTGGATCTCCTTGCAGTCCAAGGGACTCTCAAGAGTCTTCTCCAATACCATAGTTCAAAAACATCAATTCTTTGGTGCTCAGCTTTCTTCACAGTCCAACTCTCACATCCATACATGACCACTGTAAAGACCACAGCCTTGACTAGACGGACCTTTGTTGGCGAAGTAATGTCTCTTCTTTTCAGGCTGTAATTCCCCCAACTTAATGAAAGGTTCTCTGAAGACATTACATCAGCCATCTTGAATGGTGCTTCTGTCTCTAGTGCCCTGCGCAGTTACAGATGGAGAACAAGGCCCGTTTCCTTTCTCCCCATCTGTAAGTTCATGCCAACTCTCTGCTTTTACCAAGAGCATCTTCCTAAGATCACTCTTCTCCCACTTCCTGTCACTCAGAGCATGGTAATAGGGCCATCTTCACATTAAAGACTGTCCCTTTGGGATGTTTTCTTTGTTTGTATACATGGCGCCTAAGGGTACCTTTTCAATGTGTAGCCAATTATTTCTCAAATTTGAGTATTTCTCAAAAGATTGTTAAATAGGTAAGTTCTGAAATTCAGTTTCATGTCTGGTCTACATCCAAAAATTTTTATCATCTTAGAATTCAGCATTTGAAAGGTAAAAGAGCTAAATGCCTACATTAGCATCATTTGTGACCTCTGTGCCCCTCTGGGGTATGACTGTATAATTTACAGTCATGTACAATCTCCATAATTATGCCATCACAACACAGTCACAAGATTCAGATTCATTGTTAATACACGCATGTATGTGTGCTCAGTCTCAGTCATCTCTGACTCTTTCTGTTTCCATGGACTCTAGTCCATCATATTCATCTGTCCATGGAATTCTCCAGGCAAAAATACTAGAGTGGGTTGCCATGTCCTACCTTAGGGATTTTTCTGACCCAGGGATCAAAACCATGTCTCTCTTGTCTCCTTATAATCAGACAGATTCTTTATTACTGTGCTCCCAGGAAGCCCTAAGATAACATCAGATCAGATCAGATCAGTCACTCAGTCATGTCCGACTCTTTGTGACCCCATGAATCGCAGCACGCCAGGCCTCCCTGCCCATCACCATCTCCTGGAGTTCACTCAAACTCACGTCCATCGAGTCGGTGGTGCATTCAGCCTACTCTCAAATATCGATGAACATTTTAGGTGTGACTAGGAGACAATCAAAGAAGGCAATGGTACCCCACTCCAGTACTCTTGCCTGGAAAATCCCATGGACAGAGGAGCCTGGTGGGTTGCAGTCCATGGGGTCGCTAAGAGTCGAACACGACTGAGCGACTTCACTTTCCCTTTTCACTTTCATGCATTGGAGAAGGAAATGGCAACCCACTCCAGTGTTCTTGCCTGGAGAATCCCAGGGATGGGGAAGCCTGGTGGGCTGCCGTCTATGGGGTGGCAAAGCATCAGACATGACTGAAGCGACTTAGCAGCAGCAGCAGGAGACAATATCTCTTTATTCATTTGATTTTTTTCATTTCAGTTTCTTGTTGCATATTAATTAGCAAAATTACAAAATGGGACTTTACAAATCTGTGATATTTAATTGGGTGTGTGTGCATGCTGAAGAAGCTGAAGTTGAACACTTCTATGAACGGGACTGGAATGCAAAAGTAGAAAGTCAAGAAATACCTGGAGTAACAGGCAAATTTCGCCTGGGAGTACAGAATGAAGCAGATCAAAGGCTAACAGAGTTCTGCCAAGAGAATGCACTGGTGATAGCAAACACCCTCCTCCAACAACACAAGAGAAGACCCTACACACGGACATACCGAAATCAAATTTATTATATTCTTTGCAGCCAAATATGGAGAAGCTCTATACAGTCAGTAAAAACAAGACCAGCAGCTTACTGTAGCTCAGATTCAGATCAGATCAGATCAGTCGCTCAGTCGTGTCCGACTCTTTGCGACCCCATGAACCGCAGCACGCCAGGCCTCCCTGTCCATCACCAGCTCCCGGAGGTCCCTCAGACTCGCATCCATCGAGTCAGTGATGCCATCCAGCCATCTCATCCTCTGTCGTCCCCTTCTCCTCCTGCCCTCAATCCCTCCCAGCATCAGAGTCTTCTCCAATGAGTCAACTCTTCGCAGGAGGTGGCCAAAATACTGGAGTTTCAGCTTTAGCATCATTCCTTCTAAAGAAATTCCAGGATTGATCTCCTCCAGAATGGACTGGTTGGATCTCCTTGCAGTCCAAGGGACTCTCAAGAGTCTTCTCCAACACCACAGTTCAAAAGCATCAATTCTTCGGCGCTCAGCCTTCTTCACAGTCCAGCTCTCACATCCATACATGACCACAGGAAAGACCATAGCCTTGACTAGGCGAACCTTTGTTGGTAAAGTAATGTCTCTGCTTTTGAATATACTATCTAGGATGCTCATAACTTTCCTTCCAAGGAGTAAGCGTCTTTTAATTTCATGGCTGCAGTCACCATCTGCAGTGATTTTGGAGCCCAGAAAAACAAAGTCTGACACTGTTTCCACTGTTTCCCCATCTATTTCCCATACAGTGATGGGACCAGATGCCATGATCTTCGTTTTCTGAATGTTGAGCTTTAAGCCAACCTTTTCACTCTCCACTTTCACTTTCATCAAGAGGCTTTTTAGCCCCTCTTCACTTTCTGCCATAAGAGTGGTGTCATCTGCATATCTGAGGTTATTGATATTTCTCCCGGCAATCTTGATTCCAACTTGTGTTTCTTCCAGTCCAGCATTTCTCATGATGTACTCTGCATATGTTAAATAAACATGGTGACAATATGCAGCCTTGACGTACTCCTTTTCCTATTTGGAACCAGTCTGTTGTTCCATGACCAGTTCTAACTGTTGCTTCCTGACCTGCATACAGATTTCTTAAGAGGCGGATCAGGTGGTCTGGTATTCCCATCTCTTTCAGAATTTTCCATAGTTTATTGTGATCCACACAGTCAAAGGCTTTGGCATAGTCAATAAAGCAGAAATAGATGTTTTTCTGGAACTCTCTTGCTTTTTCCATGATCCAGCGGATGTTGGCAATTTGATCTCTGGTTCCTCTGCCTTTTCTAAAACCAGCTTGAACATCAGGAAGTTCACGGTTCACATATTGCTGCAGCCTGGCTTGGAGAATTTTGAGCATTACTTTACTAGCGTGTGAGATGAGTGCAATTGTGCGGTAGTTTGAGCACTCCTTGGCATTGCCTTTCTTTGGGATTGGGATGAAAACTGACCTTTTCCAATCTTGTGGCCACTGCTGAGTTTTCCAAATTTGCTGGCATATTGAGTGTAGCACTTTCACAGCATCATCATTCAGGACTTGGAATAGCTCCACTGGAATTCCATCACCTCCACTAGCTTTGTTCGTAGTGATGCTTTCTAAGGCCCATTTGACTTCACATTCCAAGATGTCTGGCTCTAGGTCAGTGATCACACCATCATGATTATCTAGGTCTTGAAGCTCTTTTTTGTACAGTTCTTCTGTGTATTCTTGCCACCTCTTCTTAATATCTTCTGCTTCTGTTAGGTCCACACCATCTCTGTCCTTTATCGTGCCCATCTTGGCATGAAATGTTCCTTTGGTATCTCTGATTTTCTTGAAGAGATCCCTAGTCTTTCCCATTCTGTTGTTTTCCTCTATTTCTTTGCATTGATCACTGAAGAAGGCCTTCTTATCTCTTCTTGCTATTCTTTGGAACTCTGCATTTAGATGTTTATATATTTCCTTTTCTCCTTTGCTTTTCGCTTCTCTTCTTTTCACAGCTATTTGTAAGGCCTCCCCAGACAGCCATTTTGCTTTTTGCATTTCTTTTCCATGGGGATGGTCTTGATCCCTGTCTCCTGTACAATGTCACGAACCTCATTCCATAGTTCATCAGGCACTCTATCTATCAGATCTAGGCCCTTAAATCTATTTCTCACTTCCACTGTATAATCATAAGGAATTTGATTTAGGTCATACCTGAATGGTCTAGTAGTTTTCCCTACTTTCTTCAATTTCAGTCTGAATTTGGCAATAAGGAGTTCATGGTCCGAGCCACAGTCAGCTCCTGGTCTTGTTTTTGCTGATTGTATAGAGCTTCTCCATCTTTGGCTGCAAAGAATATAATCGATCTGATTTCGGTGTTGACCATCTGGTGATGTCCATGTATAGAGTCTTCTCTTGTGTTGTTGGAAGAGGGTATTTGCTATGACCAGTGCATTTTCTTGGCAAAACTCTATTAGTCTTTGCCCTGCTTCATTCCATATTCCAAGGCCAAATTTGCCTGTTACTCCAGGTGTTTCTTGACTTCCTACTTTTGCATTCCAGTCCCCTATAATGAAAAGGACATCTTTTTTGGGTGTTAGTTCTAAAAGGTCTTGTAGGTCTTCATAGAACCTTTCAACTTCAGCTTCTTCGGCGTTACTGGTTGGGGCATAGACTTGGATTACTGTGACATTGAATGGTTTGCCTTGGAAACGAACAGAAATCATTCTGTCATTTTTGAGATTGCATCCAAGTACTGCATTTTGGACTCTTTTGTTGACCATGATGGCCACTCCATTTCTTCTGAGGGATTCCTGCCCACAGTAGTAGATATAATGGTCATCCGAGTTAAATTCACCCATTCCAGTCCATTTTAGTTCGCTAATTCCTAGAATGTCAACATTCACTCTTGCCATCTCTTGTTTGACCACTTCCAATTTGCCTTGATTCATGGACCTGACATTCCAGGTTCCTATGCAGTATTGCTCTTTACAGCATCGGACTTTGCTTCTATCACCAGACACATCCACAGCTGGGTATTCTTTTTGTTTTGGCTCCATCCTTTCATTCTTTCTGGAGTTATTTCTCCACTGATCTCCAGTAGCATATTGGGTATGAACTCCTTATTGCCAAACTAGACTTAAATTGAAGAAAGTAGGGAAAGCAACTAGTGCAGTAGACCCAGATTCGATCCCTGGCTTGGGAAGATCCCCTGGAGAAGAAAATGGCAACCCACTCCTGTATGCTTGCCTGGAAAATCTCATGGACAGAGGAGCCTGGTGGATTGCAGTCCATGAGGTCCCAAAGTGTTGGGCACGACTGAGCGACTAATGCTTACTTACTTACTTACTTATTCAGGTATGACCTAAATCAAATCACTAATAATTATATAGTGGAAGTGAGAAATAGATTTAAGGGACTAGATCTGATAGACAGAGTGCCTGATGAACTATGGACGGAGGTTCGTGACATTGTACAGGAGACAGGGAGCAAGATCATCCCCCCCAAAAAAAGAAATTCAAAAAAAGCAAAATGGCTGTCTGAAGAGACCTTACAAATAGCTGTGAAAAGAAAAGAAGTGAAAAGCAAAGGAGAAAAGGAAAGATACACCTATTTGAATGCAAAGTTCCAAAGAATAGCAAGGAGAGATAAGAAAGCCTTCCTCAGTGATCAATGCAAAGAAATAGAGGAAAACAATAGAATGGAAAAGACTAGAGATGTCTTCAAGAAAATTAAAGATATCAAGGGAATATTTCATGCAAATATGGACTCAATAAAGGACAGAAATGGCATGGATGTAACAGAAGTAGAAGATATTAAGAAGAGGTGGCAAGAATACACAGAAGAACTCTACAAAAAAGATCTCCACGACCCAGATAATCACAATGATGTGATAATTCACCTAGAGCTGGACATCCTGGAATGTGAAGGCAAGTGGGCCTTAGAAAGCATCACTACAAACAAAGCTAGTGGAGGTGATTAAGTTTTAGTTGAGCTATTTCATATCCTAAAATATGATGATGCAAAAGTGCTGCATTCAATATGCCAGCAAATTTGGAAAATACAGCAGTTGCCATAGAACTGGAAAAGGTTTGTTTTCATTCCAATCCCTAAGAAAGGCAGTGCCAAAGAATGCTCAAACTACCACACAATTGCATTCATCTCACACACTGGCAAAGTAATGATCAAAATTCTCTAAGACAGCCTTCAGCAATACCTGAACTGTGAACTTCCAGATGTTCAAGCTGGATTTAGAAAAAGCAGAGGAACCTGAGATCAAATTGCCAGCATCCACTGGATCATCAAAAAAGCAAGAGAGTTCCAGAAAAACATCTAATTCTGCTTTATTGACTATGACAAAATCTTTGACTGTGTGGATGACAATAAACTGTGGAAAATTCTGAAAGAGATGGGAATACAAGACCACCTAACCTGCCTCTTGATAATTCACCTTGTAGGTGAGGAAGCAACAGTTAGAACTGGACATGGAACAACAGACTGGTTCCAAATAGGAAAAGGAGTATGTCAAGGCTGTATATTGTCACCTTGCTTATGTAACTTGTATGCAGAGCACATCATGAGAAATGCTGGGCTGAATGAAGCACAAGCTGGAATCAAGATTACTAGGAGAATTATCATTAAGCTCAGATAAGCAGATGACACCATGTTTATGGCAGAAAGTGAAGAACTAAAGAGCCTCTTGATGAAAGTAAAAGAGGAGAGTGAAAAAGTTGGCTTAACGCTCAACATTCAGAAAACTAAGATCATGGCATCCAGTCCCATCACTTCAGGGCAAATAGATGGAGAAACAGTGGAAACAGTGGCAGATTTAGTTTCTTGGGCTCCAAATCACTGCAGACAGTGACTACAGCCATGAAATTAAAAGACACTTACTCCTTGGGAGATAAGTTATGACCAACGTAAACAGCATGTTAAAAAGCAGAGACATTACTTTGCCAACAATGGTCCATCTTGTCAAGGCTATGGTTTTCCCTGTAGTCATATATGGATGTGACAGTTGGATTATAAACAAACCTGAGTGCTGAAGAATTGATGTTTTTGAACTGTGGTGTTGGAGGAGAGTCTTGAGTGTCCCTTGGACTGCAGGGAGATCCAAGCAGTCTATCCTAAAGGAAATCAGTCCTGAATATTCATTGGAAGGATTGATTTTGAAGCTGAAACTCCAATACTTTGGCCACCTGATGTGAAGAACTGACTCAGTGGAAAAGACCCTGATGCTAGGAAAGATTGAGAACAGGAAGAGAAAGGGACGCCAGAGTTTGAGATGGTTAGATGGCATCACCAACTCAATGGACATGAGTTTCAGTAAACTCTGGGAGTTGGTGATGGACAGGGAGGCCTGGTGTGCTGCAGTCCATGGGGTTGCAAAGAGTTGGACGTGACTGAGCAACTGAACTGAACTGAACTCTGTGCTTACACACACACACAGAAAATCCTTTAAAGTACATGACATTTATCTCTAAAGATGAACTTTTTGTTTGGTTTGGAGATTTTTATATAATGATGATTATTGGAAAGAATCTGTGGATTCTTCTAATAAGGTGCTGGCAAAGAGCACAACTAGACAGAAAGAGGAGAAAGAAAACTTAGGATGCAGGATTGATCAGATTAAAAATGCATGGGCTTTTCAGGGAGGAAAATAAGTTCTTTATGGAACTAACTGAGGATGGCGGATGATCTGGGTATGACTTCTGTATCCACAAATGTTTTTAGAATGATCTTTCTGCTTTGGTTCTCAACAGGGCATTCTGTAACATAATTGGCCAGGTGTTCCCAACAACTGAAATATGACTGAGGAACTGGCAACTGCCAGGGTTTCCATTCTTGCTGCATGGTGTCAGAGAGGATGATGGCCCATCTGAGTATGTAAGGAGATCACTGTAGTACCAGTGGTGTGTAGTAAAGCTAACTCATCACGGGTGATCATCTGAACCAGATCTGAGGAATATTTTGTGGTGCCCCAGCCTTCTGGGAACATGTGAGCAGAGTTCCTTCTCCCAGTTGGGTCATAAAAAATCCATAGTAAAGTGTGCCTTCAGATTAGAGTGGCTTTAGATTATATTTGAAGTCTTCAGTAGTTGGCTTTTGGTCATTTTGATGCTAGCTCTGGCGAACTCTAACCTCAGGGCCTAGAAGTTCCATGTATGTTGGCATTCTTGTTCCCATCTCAGTTGTCTAAGACTGGTTGGATGCAAACTGGATTAATGACCTTATCTACCTTATTTTCTTTAACATCTTTTCCTTTATAGTCTCTTTATTATTTACTGTGTTTTCATTTTTAAAACTATGATTTATCATATATGCTATTGTACATTTTGGGAAATTTCCTCCTCCTGATACTTTGAGCTGACCCAGAAGATATTCTGTTTTTGTTGTTGTTGTTATTGTTTGTTTATTTGTTTAATTTTCCACTATCCAAGTGAAGAACTTCCAGTGTGATTTTTCTGTTTTGTTTTTTCTTGAAGGATCCCTGACTTAAATGAATTAAATAATTTTAAATGAATTAAAGCTCTTAAAAGTTACTTGTGTTGCTGTTATACATGCTAGAAATCAGACTCTCACATGCTTATAATTCTGAAATACTCTAGCCACTAATATTTTTTCCCAATTTTAAAATGATTTAAATTTTTGAGGACATTTCTTAGCTCAAAAAGGCAATAACAGACTTCCCTATATATAGCCAATGAACTCTAAATATTCACATAAATTATCAATCTATTTTCCTATTTATTTAATTATTTAAGAGATCATAGTTTTCTTTGAGCTATTTAATTCTCACAGCTTTCATGACTGCCACTCATCTTGGAGAATTTTGCCCTTGCAAAGATAAATACATATATATATACTTTAAAGTGAAAGTTGCTCAGTCCTGTCTGACTCTTTGCCACCCCATGGACTGTAGCCTGACAAGCTCCTCTGTTCATGGAAGAACCTGGGAGGCCCCAGCTTTATCCTTGGGTCAGGAAGATCCCCTGGAGAAGGGAATGGACACCATAATACTCTTGCCTGGAGAATTCCATGGATACAGGAGCCTGTCCAGCTACAGTCCCTGGAGTAGCAAAGAGTAGGGCACAACTGAGTGACTAACACTTTCATTATGTATACCTCAACTTGCATATAAAATGTCAACACACAGAAGATGCATGAAGGCTCAGATTCCCAGAACTTTCCCAGCTACTGTCTTTCTCTACTTTCTTAATGTAAAAAACTTAATGGAAAACCAGAGTGGCAATTGCCACAAATGCCCAGGAATCCAACCACCATCCTACCCCATAATCACAGAGTTTTGAATAATCTAAGACAAGACGAGTTTCTGTGCTCAATGAAATCCTCAAACACATTGGATCATAGGAAGCTGAACTCTCCTGAGAGCATGAGGCTAGGTTCCTTGATTACCCATGCCTTTGCCTAAACACTCACTGTCTAGAAGAATTTCCCAAAATATAAAGCACAGGACCTTGTTTTCACTATAAGTTTAAGAAAATGACTACTTTTACCATTCTTCTTTCTTTCTCACTTGTTCTCATTCCTTAAACTTTTACGTTTTCTGAATCTCCAGATTTCAAAACAACTTAAATCTGGCAGAAAGCTATGGTTACTCCCCTAAGAGAAGTCCCCAGAACACTATTTATTCTTGATTTTATCCAAATATTTGTTGTCAACTATTCTTATAATGAGGGATTTCCTTGGTGGATCAGATGGTAAAGAATCTGCCTGCAATGCAGGAGACCAGGGCTCAATCCCTGGGTCAGGAAGAGTCCCTGGAGAAAAGAATGGCAACCCATTCCAGTATTCTTGCCTGAAAAATTCCATAGACAGAGGAGCCTGGTGGGCTACAATCCATGAGGTTGCAAAGAGTCAGATATGACTGAGCAACTAACTCTTTCACTTTCACGCCTATAATAGCCAGATTTTACTGGTAGGACTTATAATTGCAAATGTGGTTCAAGTCCATTTTCATGGGATAGGTTGTTAAAATTGCTTATCTTGATAGGTTCATTTCAATTGCGCAGCCATGTCTGACACTTTGTGACCCCATGGACTGCAGCATGCCAGGCTTCCCTGTCAATCGCCAACACCCAGAGCTACTCAAACTCATGTCCATCAAGTAGGTGATGCCATCCAACCATCTCATCCTCTGTTGTCCCCTTTTCCTCCTGCCTTCAATTTTTCCCAGCATCAGGGTCTTTTCCAATGAGTCAGTTTTTCTCATCAGGTGGCCAAAGTATTGGAGTTTCAGCTTCAGCATTAGTCCTTCCAGTGAATATTCAGGACTGATTTCCATGAGGATTGACTGGTTTGATCTCCTTGCAGTCCAAGGGAATCTCCAGAGTCTTCTCCAACATCACAGTTCAAGGTATCAATCTTGATAAGTAACCCTTCAATTCCATGTTCCTTTTCACCATTATTAAGAAAATTTTCTATACTGCACAGTCATAAAATAATTTTGCCATAGTTTTCTCTCCTACTTTGACAGGGAGAGGGGTTCAGGATTGGGAAAACATGTACACCCATGGCAGATTCATGTTGATGTATGGCAAAACCAATACAGTATTGTAAAGTAACTAGCCTCTAATTAAAATAAATACATTAAAAAAACAAAAACAGAGACATTACTTTGCCAACAAAGGTCCACCTAGTCAAGGCTATGGTTTTTCCAATGGTTACATATGGATGTTAGAGTTTGACCATAAAGGAAGCTAAGCACAGAAGAATTGATGCTTCTGAACTGTGGTGTTGGAGAAGACTCTTGAGAGTCCCTTGGACTGCAAGGAGATCCAACCAGTCCATCCTAAAGGAGATCAGTCCTGAATATTCATAGGATAGGACTTGTGTTGAAGCTGAAACTCCAATACTTGGGCCGCTTGATGTGAAGAGCTGACTCATTTGAATGGACCCTGATGCTGGGAAAGCTTGAAGGCAGGAGGAGAAGGGGACGGCAGAGGATGAGATAATTGGATGGCATCACTGACTCAATGGACGTGAGTTTGAATAAACTCTGGGAGTTGGTGATGGACAGGGAGGCCTGGCATGCTGCAGTCCATGGGGTTGCAAAGAGTCAGACAGGACTGATAGACTGCACTGAACTAAACTGAAGCTAGAATTTAAATACTTAATCATACTTACACTCTATATTAAGGTGTAAGAGTGCCCCACCCAACTTACTTAGGCACAATTATGACATAATCCACTATTGTAAATACTGAAGCTGCAAAACAGAAGGTCAGCAATTCAGGAAGTCATTTCCTTTTAACATCTGAGCTGCATGATCTTCAGAGATCTTGCATTCATTCATACTGTGTTGACCCATGAAATAATTAGAATGTGCAAGAAAAAGTGAAATTCTTTTTTTTTCTTTCATATTCTTTTTTTTTTAATTTTATTTTTTAACTTTACAATATTGTATTGGTTTTGCCATATATCAAAATGAATCCGCCACAGGTATACATGTGTTCCCCATCCTGAACCCTCCTCCCCCCTCCCTCCCCATACCATCCCTCTGGGTCACTTGAGTATGACATCTAAAATTCAAAACACAATATCCTGGGCTTGTTCCTAATAAATTTTAATTTTTATTGAAAAAAAAGTTTATCTATTTTCATTCACCATGGTAAAAAGAATGTATTTCAGATAGCTACACATTTTCCTAGCAACTTTTTTGAATAGTTTATATTTTTTCCAGTAATTTGAGATACTGCTTTAACCTTATTCCAAAATCTCTCATCCACTGTCTTTTTTTTTTTTTTTTAAATGCAGACCATTTTCTAAAGCCTTTATTGAACTTTGTTCCAATATTTCTTCTGTTTTATGTTTGGGTTTTTTGGCTGTAACGTATGTGGGATCTCAGCTCTCCAACCAGGGAAAGCTGATTGGACTCACACCCCATGCATGGGAAAATGAAGTCTTAACCTCAGAGCCATCAGGTCAGTCCTTTATCCATTATGTTCAATTTCAGGGGTCTGTTTTCAGTTTAAATGATATGCCTATTCTATTGTTAATACCACATTTTTCTAGTCATTGTAGCTGTCTGCTATATTTTTGGTATCTGGTAGGTTTTCCCCTCTTTTTTTAATTTAATTTAATTTTTTCGCTTTACAATATTGTATTGATTTTGCCACATATCAAAATGAATCCGTGACAGGTATACATGTGTTCCCCATCCTGAACCCTCCTCCCACCTCCCTCCCCCTACCATCCCTCTGGGTCGTCCCAGTGCACCAGCCCCAAGCATCCAGTATCGTGCATCGAACCTGGACTGGCGACTCATTTCATATATGATATTATACATTTTGCCAGCCCATATTTTGAATATTTATTTTTCAATATGAATACATTGGTTTGACTAAAAAATGTATTATTATTGATCTTACTGGAGAACAACTTTTTAATGTGTAAGTAACACTGTGGAGAGCTGAGATCCTAAGGATGTTGAGTATCTAGGATATTAGGCAAAATTAGTTCCTAGAGGAAGTAATCCTAGCGAATCACACAAGACATGTAATAGTTCTGGTTTCCTACCCATCAGAATAGAAAACTGTCTAAGTCACTGGGCACCAGGTACAGTATTCAGAAATGCATTGTTTCTGTAGTGAGGAAGAGTTCACTATAATCTAATCATAAATTCTGGATGATCTGTCCATTGACCTAAGTCGGGTATTAAAGTGAAGTGAAAGTGTAAGTCACTCAGTCGTGTTTGACTCTTTGCGACCCCTGGACTATACAGTCCATGGAATTCTCCAGGCCAGAATACTAAAGTGGGGAGCCTTTTTCTTCTCCAGGGGATCTTCCCGACCCAGATCAAACCCTAGTTTCCTGCATTTCAGGCAGATTCTTTAACACCTGATTCACCAAGGAAGCCCCCCCCCCAATTATAAGACTAATGTAATAACTGTAACGGTATAATTGAATAACTGTAGCCTACCACGCTCCTCTGTCCATGGGATTTTCCAGGCGAGAGTGGAGTGGGTTGCCATTTTCTTCTCCAGAGGATCTTCCTAACCCAGGGATCAAGCCTAGGTCTCCTGCATTGAAGTAGACACTTTACCATCTGAGTCACCAGGGAACCTGGTATTATAAGAATTGTTAGCAACAAATATGTGGGATAAAATCAGGAATAAATAGTGTTCTGGAGATTGCTCTTAAGGGAGTAATAATAGTTTTCTGCTAGATTTAAGTTGTTTTGAAATCTGGAGAATTCACCAGATACAGTATTCATAGAATTCTTAACTGAAGCACAGCATTTATGTTCAGACTCTTTAGGAAAAAAAAAAAAAATAGAGACAAAGACTTAAACTGCAGGGAAAAGGAAAAGTTTATTACTACAGAGTTCTCTATACATTTTTTTTTCTTAAGTGGAGAATTTGTCACATCTGAGGGCAAATAAGCTAAGACAATACTATGATAAATGCTCAGATAAATACCAATTTCCAGAATTATTTTCTAAACAGATAGGGGGACAAATCACACAATCTAAACTGTGCACAGATTAGGATAATCTGTTTACTGATGATTTCTGTAGTTTCTACAACTCTTTGGCTAATTTGACACTTATTCTCTCTTCCTACAAGGTGGTGCTCAACTCAAATAGTAAGCTAAATCCAACTTCAGATTTCACCTAGAAATTTTCTAGATTTGTCTGTCTTCAGATAAATGCTAATAGACTGCGTGACTTTTTCACTAAATTGTGGTTCATCCTGTGAGTAGTATTTCAGACCACACTGACCAATCTCTCTTTAAATTCTTGACCCGGATATCAAATGAGTTGAAGCTGCTAAACCGTCACACTGCAGTTTCACTCTCCATCTACTCTCTCACTGTTCTAAAGTGCTTACAGAACTATTAGGACCATCAGTGATAAAGGGCTATATATGCTAGAGCGATATTCCCATCTTATCCTCTGTCTTTAAAACACCAAAACCTTCTTCCTTTGTGAGTCCCAATTAATGACTTTATCTTTTAGTTCAGGGAAAGCTTGATGCAATTAGAAATAATTTCTGCAGATTCACTTCACTCTGTCTGCTCACCTCCTGTATCTGCACCCACATAATCAGCTTCCCTGCCTGTTATGGAATTCAGCTCCCTGTGAACTCTCAGTTCTACTATCTCAAGCCAATATCTGCACTTGTGTACCAAATCTCATTTCCTCCTGCTGTATAAGAGCAATGGTCTGATAATCCTCCTCTCACAACCACTCCGATATTCTTGCCTGGAGAATTCAATAGAAAAAGGATTCTGGCAGGCTACACTCCATGGGGCTGCAAAGAGTCAGACATGACTGAGTGACTAACATTCCACCTTAGCAACATTTGTTCTTTACAGGATCATTTCCATAGGCATGAAACATCTTGCTTTTTTTTTTTTTATTTAATCTCAAAATATAATTTTTTAAAACTCCACTCTATTTCCAAATACATTTTTCCATTATTTTTTTTCCCTTCCTAGCAAAATGTGTCAGGAGAGTTTTTATACTTTCTATATTATTCATTTTCTCTCATTCCATCTCAAGCCAAAATGAGGCAATCTTCCCAAACACTCTACCTTAACAAATTTTCTTTGGTAATATAGCAAATAACTTTTCTCTTGCTAAATCCATTGCTATTTTCTTGATACATTTATTTCATTGGTTTTCAATTGACTTGACTTTCTTGATATTCCTCCTACTTGACAGGTCACTCTTCATTCCCCTTTGTTGACTTTTTCTTCTCTATGTAAGTTTGCAGTACCCTAGGGCTTACTCCTGGAGAAGGCAGTGGCACCCCACTCCAGTACTCTTGCCTGGAAAATCCCATGGAGGATCCTGGTAGGCTACAGTCCATGGAGTCCCTAAGAGTCAGACATGATTGAGCGACTTCACTTTCACTTTTCACTTTCATGCATTGGACAAGGAAATGGCAATCTTCTCCAATGTTCTTGCCTGGAGAATCCAAGGGACGCAGGAGCCTGCTGGGCTGCCGTCTCTGGGGTCACACAGAGTCGGACACGACTGAAGTGACTTAGCAGCAGCAGCAGCATCAGGGCTTACTCCAAGTCTCCTTTTTCCATCTGTAAATGTTCAGTTCAGTTCAGTTCAGTTGCTCAGTCGTGTCCAACTCTTTGCGACCCCATGAATCGCAGCATGTCAGGCCGTCCTGTCCATCACCAACTCCCAGAGTTCCCACAGACTCACATCCATCGAGTCAGTGATGTCATCCAGCCATCTCATCCTCTGTCGTCCCCTTCTCCTCCTGCCTCCAATCCCTCCCAGCATCAGAGTCTTTTCCAATGAGTCAACTCTTCACACGAGGTGGCCAAAGTACCGGAGTTCCAGCTTTAGCATCATTCCTTCAAAAGAAATCCCAGGCCTGATCTCCTTCAGAATGGACTGGTTGGATCTCCTTGCAGTCCAAGGGACTCTCAAGAGTCTTCTCCAACACCACACTTCAAAAGCATCAATTCTTCAGCACTCAGCTTTCTTCACAGTCCAACTCTCAAATACATACGTGACTACTGGAAAAACCATAGCCTTGACTAGATGGACCTTTGTTGGCAAAGTAATGTCTCTTATTTTCAATATGCTATCTAGGTTGGTCATTACTTTTCTCCCAAGGAGTAAGCGTCTGTTAATTTCATGGCTACAGTCATGATATGTAGTGATTTTGGAGCCCAAAAAAAGAAAGTCTGACACTGTTTCCACTATTTCCCCATCTATTTCCCATGAAATGATGGGACCGGATGCCATGATCTTCGTTTTCTGAATGTTGAGCTTTAAGCCAACTTTTTCACTCTCCACTTTCACTTTCATTAAGAGAGTTTTTAGTTCCTCTTCACTTTCTGCCATAAGGGTGGTGTCATCTACATATCTGAGATTATTGATATTTCTCCTGGCAATCTTGATTCCAGCTTGCGCTTCTTCCAGCCCAACGTTTCTCATGATGTACTCTGCATATAAGTTAAATAAGCAGGGTGACAATATACAGCCTTGACATACTCCTTTTCCTATTTGGAACCAGTCTGTTGTTCCATGTCCAGTTCTAACTGTTGCTTCCTGACCTGCATATAGGTTTCTCAAGAGGCAGGTCAGGTGGTCTGGTATTCCCATTTCGTTCAGAATTTTCCACAGTTTATTGTGATCCACACAGTCAAAAGTACACAGATACACAGTCAAAGGTACATCTGTCAATGTACTCTACCTCAGTAAATACATCCAGTCCTTTAGCTTTAAATGTTATCTAACTGCTGAATGTTCACAAATATTTAACATTCCAGATCATGGTCCCTAATTTGAGTCTCATATTTGTACCTGTCTGTCCAAATCTCCACTTTGTTGTTTAATAATCATCTCAAAATTTAAATATAAAAAATGAACTCCTGATTCCAGTTCCACTCACCATCACCCCATCCTCACCACCATGCTATTCTCTTAGAAAAGGATTCTTTTTCTCAGTTAGTGGTATCTCCAACCTATCAAAGTGAAAATGAAAGTATTAGTCTCTCAGCCATGTCCAACTCTTTGTGACCCCAAGGACTTTAGACCATGAGGCTCCTCTGTCCATGGAATTCTCCAGGCAAGAATACTGGAATAGGTACCATTCCCTTCTCCAGAGGATCTTCCAGACCCATGAATCAAACCTGGGTCTCTCCCATTGCAGGCAGATTCTTCATCACCTGAGCCACCAGGGAAGCCCCTTCTTATGAATTTAATATCTTAGGCCAAAAACTTTAAGTAACTTCTTAATTTTTTCTTCCTGCCCACATTCAATTTGACACAAAATTACGCTGGTTCTATTTTCACAGTATATCCAGAACTCAACACTTCATTCTATCTTTATCAACACCAATCAGAGCAAGTCACATTTAATTCTCACCTAGATCACTGAAATTCACTCCCTAATCCATCTCCCTAATTCTATAATTGCTGCCCCAACTTCACTCCAGTCAGCCCCTTTTGAGCCTTTAGAGTGACCCTGTCACAGATAAGTCAAATCTTGTTCTTTTCTATGATCAGAGCTCTCTAATGGTTCTCAGTTTCACTCTTATCAACAACAAATCATTAATGAAACCTGTCAGGTACCATTTGAAGGGGCCATATCCCTTGCTACTTCCTGAGCTCCCACCTCACTGGCCAGCTTACTGTTTCCTGAACCAACTGGACACATGACTTCATGTGACTGTCCTCATGTCTGACTCTCTTATCTTCTTGCAATATTTATTCAATTAATATGTCCTTCATGAAGACTATCTTGATCATACATTTAAAATTGCTCATGATCTTCCTTACAATATGCTACAAGTCCCTTGGACTGCAAGGAGATCCAACCAGTCCATTCTGAAGGAGATCAGCTCTGGGATTTCTTTGGAAGGAATGATGCTAAAGCTGAAACTCCAATATTTTGGCCACCTCATGTGAAGAGTTGACTCATTGGAGAAGACTCTGATGCTGGGAGAGATTGGGGGCAGGAGGAGAAGGGGACGACGGAGGATGAGATGGCTGGATGACATCACTGACTCGATGGATGTGAGTCTGAGTGACCTCCGGGAGTTGGTGATGGACAGGGAGGCCTGGCGTGTTGCAGTTCATGGGGTCGCAAAGAGTCGGACACGACTGAGCAACTTATCTGATTTGATAATACATTTAAGCATAATGAAACATGATATCCACTTGATTGTGTGTGTGTTTAGTCACTCAGTCACGTCTGCCTCTTTGCAGCCCTATAGACTGTCCATGGGATTTTTCAGGCAAGAATACGGGAGTGGTTTGCCATTTCCTCCTACAGGGGATTTGCCAATATCCACTTGCATGTTTTTAATTGTAATTAAGAATTTATCTCTCCTTCTCTAGAATTTAAATTCATGGAGGGGAAAGAATCTTTACTTGTCTGTTAACTATTTTAGCTCAAGCACCTAAAATATGTCTGGCACACAGTAGCTAATCAATAAATATTTGTGGGAAGAGGTAAATTTTTCTAAAATGTATAGAACCAAACAATTAAAAAATTTGATAGACTCAGATCTTTAGTAATACATAGTGAAAATAAACCAGAATGAATCTACTAGACTTCAAAGAGTCAGAAAACATTTGCAAAACTTTTCAAAATATTTTAAAACAGCCCATTGTACATAAATAGCTGTAAACAATATGCATTTTTAAAATATTGGTTACTTAAAACAGTGTCAGACTTTATTTTTGGATGCTCCAAAATCACTGCAGATGGTGACTGCAGCCATGAAATTAAAAGACGCTTACTCCTTGGAAGAAAAGTTATGACCAACATAAATAGCATATTGAAAGGCAGAGACATTACTTTGCCAACAAAGGTGTGTCTAGTCAAGGCTATAGTTTTTCCAGTGGTCATGTATGGATGTGAGAGTTGGACTGTGAAGAAAGCTGAGTGCTGAATAATTGATGCTTTTGAAGTGTGGTGTTGGAGAAGACTCTTGAGAGTCCCTTGGACTGCAAGGAGATCCAACCAGTCCATTCTGAAGGAGATCAGGCCTGGGATTTCTTTGGAAGGAATGATGCTAAAGCTGGAACTCTGGTACTTTGGCCACCTCATGCGAAGTATTGACTCATTGGAAAAGACTGTCTGGGAGGGATTGGGGGCAAAAGGAGAAGGGGACAACAGAGGATGAGATGGCGGAATGGCATCACTGACTCGATGGATGTGAGTCTGAGGGAACTCTGGGAGTTGGTGATGGACAGGACGGCCTGACATGCTGCGATTCATGGGGTCGCAAAGAGTCAGACACAACTGAGTGACTTGACTGAACTGACTGAATAAATTTGTAATATTGAGTGTTAGATAAAATTATTACTTTGTTATTATATTTTAGCTGAATGTCTTACAATTCAATGCTAGACACTAAGGATGTAAATAATTCCAGTTACCAAGGAATTCCTATTCTTTCTTTTTTTCCCCCTTACTGCTTTTAAAAAAGGCTTTAAATAACTCCTTGTATGAAAAACTGATTCTTGTGAATAATTCTAGTCTGTATTTTAAACTTCTACTTAACACTTTGCATTGGTTCTCTACATCTCTATTCCATCTACCTTCATTTTGGAAGTCTTTGGAATGCCAAAAGTCCTATTCCTCCCACTCCCTAAATCTTGATCTCTGTAAATTAGATTCTTCCCTTTATATGCACTGCCCAGGTATTTGGAAGGTGATAATGCAGAGTCCATCTACATCCAACTTGGCAATTTATGCACAAAAATGTCTAACAAGATATAAATAATCTGCTTTATGCCCAAAGTCCCACAGCTGGTCAGAAGCAGTATTAAAATATTTCAGTTCATATCTTTAAACTTCAATTTAATGCCTTGGGTGCTAAAATATACCTTTTTCAGTGTACAAGCTTCTGTAGATAATATTTGATTATCTGACTTCAATTACACCTACATCCATTACAAATAATTTGACTACCTAGTTAGAAAAGCATCACAAAGTTACCAAAGCACTTAATTATTCTTCTATTTTGGCAATCATGTTCTTCCATGAAAATATAAAATTTCTGGAAAATCATCTAATAGTCATTTCCTACCTGGGAGCCTAGGGTATAACCATGGGCAAGTCAGGATCAGCATTGGAGAAGTATTGAAGAAATATCATTTACACCAAGGCATAAAGCAAATTTACACCAGCTGATAAAGCACATTTCTTGATGAAAGTGAAAGAGGAGAGTGAAAAAGTTGGCTTACACCTCAACATTCAGAAACCAAAGATCATGGCATCCAGTCCCATCACTTCATGCCAAATAGATGGAGAAACAGTGGAAACAGTGGCAGATTTAGTTTCTTGGGCTCCAAAATCACTGCAGATGGTGGCTGGAGCCATGAAATTAAAAGACACTTTCTCCTTGGAAGGAAAGTTATGACCAACCTAGATAGCATATTCAAAAGCAGAGACATTCCTTTGCCAACAAAGGATTGTCTAGTCAAGACTATGGTTTTTCCAGTGGCCATATATGGATGTGAGAGTTGGACTGTGAAAAAAGCCGAGTGCTGAAGAACTGATGCTTTTGAAGTGTGGTGTTGGAGAAGACTCTTGAGAGTCCCTTGGACTGCCAGGAGATCCAACCAGTCCATTCTAAAGGAGATC
Source organism: Tragelaphus eurycerus (assembly GCA_935064755.1). Classification (NCBI taxonomy): domain Eukaryota; kingdom Metazoa; phylum Chordata; class Mammalia; order Artiodactyla; family Bovidae; genus Tragelaphus; species Tragelaphus eurycerus. The sequence continues at coordinate 19,809 of CAKXYN010000615.1, read as the reverse complement.
AGTCCTGGGTGAACACTCAGGACTGATTTCCTTTAAGATTGACTGGTTGGGTCTCCTTGCAGTCCAAGGGATTCTCAAAGAGTCTTGTCCAACACCACAGTTCAAAAGAATCAATTCTTTGGCACTCAGCTTTCTTTATAGTCCAACACTCACATCCATATATGACCACTGGAAAAACCATAGCTTTGACTAGGGAGATTTTGTTGGCAAAGTAATGTCTCTGCATTTTAATATGCTGTCTATGTTGGTCATAACTTTCCTTCCAGGAGTAAGTGTCTTTTAACTTCATGGTTGCAGTCACTATCTGCCGTCATTTTGGAGCCTAAAAAATAAAGTCAGCCACTGTTTCCCCATCTATTTCCCATGAAGTGATGGGACTTGATGCCATGATCTTAGTTTTCTGAATGGTGAGATTTAAGTCAACTTTTTCACTCTCCTATTTCACTTTCAAGAAGAGTCTCTTTAGTGCCATAAGGGTGGCATCATCTGCATATCTGAGTTTATTGATATTTCTTCCAGTAATGTTGATTACAGCTTGCGCTTCCTCCAGCCCAGCATTTGTCATGATGTACTCTGTATATAAGTGAAATAAGCAGTGTGAAAATATGCAGACTTGACATACCCCTTTTCCTATTTGGAACCAGTCTGTTGTTCCATGTCTATTTCTAACTGTTGCATCCTGATCTGTATATAAATTTCTCAAGAGGTGGATCAGGTGGTCTGCTATTTCCATTTCTCAGAATTTTCCAGTTTACTGTGATCCACACAGTCAAAGGCTTTGGCATATTCAATAAAGCAGAAATAGATGTTTTTCTGGAACTCTCTTGTTTTCTTGATGATCCAGCAGATGTTGGCAATTTGATCTGGTTCCTCTCCCTTTTCTAAAATCTGCTTGGACATCTATAAGTTCACTGTTCTCAAAGCCAAGCCTGGTTGGAGAATTTTGAGCATTACTTTGCTATCGTGTGAGATGAGTGCAATTGTGTGGTAGTTTGAATATTCTTTGACACTGCCAGTCTTAGGGGATGGGATAAAAATGACCTTTTCCAGTCCTGTTGCCACTGTTGAGTTTTCCATATTTGCTGACATATTGAGTGCAGCACTTTCACAGCATCATCTTTCAGGATTTGAAATAGCTCAACTGGAATTCCATCGCCTGCACTAGCTTTGTTCATAATGATGCTTCCTAGTGTCCACTTGACTTCACATCTCAGGATGTTTGGCTCTATATGAATGATCACACCATCATGATTATCTGCATCATGAAGATCTTTTTTGTACAGTTCTTCTGTATATTCTTCCCACATCTTCTTAATATCTTCTGCTTCTGTTAGGTGCATACCATTTCTGTCCTTTATTGTGTCCATCTCTGCATGAAATGTTCCCTTGGTATCTCTAATTGTCTTGATGAAATCTCTAGTCTTGCCCATTGTATCGTTTTCCTCTATTTGCATTGATCACTGAGGAAGGCTTTCTTATCTCTCTTTGTTATTCTCCTTGCTATTGTGGATTCAAATGGGTATATCTTTCCTTTTCTCCCTTGCCCTTCGTTTCTCTTCTTTTCACAGATATTTATAAGGCCTCCTCTGAGAGCCATCACTTCTTGGCCTTTTGGCTAAAATCAAATACAAATTACTGACATCATGCTCTTGGTTATATACACGAAAGTAGGATTGCAGAATTATACAGTAGTCTTATATTTAATTGCTTGAGAAACCTCCATAACGTTTTCTGTAGTGACTGGACAAAATTATATTCCCATTACAGGAGTGCTCCATTTTCTCTGCCACTTAAAAAAAAAAAAAAAAAAAAGATTGCTGTCTTCTGTGTATCTCATATAGCCACCCTAACAGCTGTGAGGGGATGGCTTATTTTTGTTATGATTTGAATTTGCCTGTTGATTAATGATATTGAACACTTTCTCATATTCTGATGGTCAATAGTTTATCGTCTTTGGAAAACTATTCAATTTCTTCACTCATTTTAAATGGAGTTATTTGTTATTATACTACTAAACTGCAGAAGATGCATGCATGTTTTAGATATAATGCCTTATGAGTAAATGATTTGTAAATATTTTCTTCATTCCATAGGCTAATTAGAAGCAGTCTGATTTAGAACATGAGATCCTGGCTTTAGGCTGATTTCATGATGGGATGTAACTTAACTGACCTGCTAGCTTTTGCCTCCTCTGCTTGGTGGCCCTGAGCTGCCCTTTTAGAGGTCTGACAATCTAACTGGACACACAATATCTATATAGCCCTGTATCTACATGGAGAAGAGACCCGGGAAGCTCCTATCTTTTATCCATCTCTACAAAGGCATCATTCATATAAGCCCAGCAATATGCTCATGACCAGAGAGTGACCTTAGTCTGTGCCACTTGGAACAGAAAAATTGCTCAGTCACATTCTCCCTAAATTATAGTCAAATACAGAACAGTGAATGGAAAGATACAGCCCTATGTGTGAATAGATACAGGTTTGTGTGTGATCATATTAAATACATAAACATATATGCATACACAAGCACATCCCTATTAGTAGTCAGATACTGATCCATGTGTTATCATATACAGACCCAGGTTTTTCATGTTTAAACACTAATGAAATTGAATTCAGAGCTACATATCACTGACTGTATACATACAAGCAGTCATAGAGATTCACATGAATTTGGAAACAGATCTGAGTGTATGGTTGGATCCATACTTGCATGTTGTTGGATATAGATAAATAGATGTTTGCATAGAAATATATATGTATAGCTTTAAGGTTTGTACTCTAATACATGCCTGTAAAAGATACTAAGCCCTTTCTGACCAGCTCATTGTAAATGTAAATCAAATATCAATAAGAGAGTCCACTTTTTTTTCCAAACAGAGAGGGGAAAAAAACACAAGATTTATGTTCACTCTAGTGGATATTACAAAATTTTATTTTGATGTCAATCCTTCACAATATGTGTCTTATTCTAGATGGAAAATAGAATACTAACACACCACATCACCCTAAACATAAATGTGATGTGTTATAACATGTTAAATATATATTTTATGGAAAGTTTTCAAAATTTACATAATGAATCTAAAGTGTATAAGAGGAGGGTAACCTCAGGAAGGAGGGACAGAAAAAAGAGGAGAATCTGCTCCAGAACTGAACTTTCTAGATGACATAAAATTTGAAACATTAAATAGAAAATTTTCTTTTTTTTTTTTATTTTCTTTTTTTTTGGGGGGGGGGGCAGAAGGTACTTTATTTTATTTTTATTTTTTTCTTTTTGCAGGGGAAAATGGACAAAGGAAAGGATCAATGAGGGTGGGAGGGAAATGGGAAGAAAGAAGGGGAATGATGGTGGGGAGGAGTATATGTAATTTCTTATCTAATGGCTTTCTGTTTTTAGTCACAAAGAACACTTAAAAAAATCATACTGAATTCATCCTATATTAGGAGGTTTGATCTGGAAATGAAAAGTTCAGGAAACTAAAAGTCCAGTTTGGGTGTCCTCATCTTAGGCAGATCTTGGTATTTTGTATTGGTAGGTCTATCTTTACCACAATATATTATTTAGGACAGGATCACATTTGTCACTTCTTCCTCCCTACTACCCAAAGTGGTACCAGTCCCATAAAATAGTCAATAAAGCTTTACAGAGCGAACAGATAAGTCAATTTTTTTTTTAACTCTCCTGAGTGAACTGAATTTTTTGAGGCTCATAAGTAAATATGTTTTCCTGTTTACTTTATCTATTACAGCCAGATTGTATGAGTGGGGTATTAAAGTCTCCCACTATTATTGTATTGTTGCATATTTCTTCTATCATATTAATTAATGTTTGTCTTAGATATATCAATGCTCCCCTGTTGGGTGCGTATATATCTATAATTATTATAACTTCTTTTTGGATTGTTCCTTTAAGTCATTATGTATAACCTCGATTGTCTCCTTTTCAGGATCTTTAAAGTCAATTTTTAGAGAATGTCCTTTAGTTTTTGTTGGAGAAATGGTTTAATGGTGCTAAATTCTCTCAGCTTTTGCTTATCTGTGAAGCTTTTGACTTCTCCTTCATATTTGAATGAGATCCTTGCTGGATACAATAATCTAGGCTGTAAGTTATTTTCTTTCATCACTTTAATTATGTCCTGCCATTCCCTCCTGGCTTGGAGAGTTTCTATTGAAAGATCAGCTGTTATCCTAATGGGAATTCCCTTGTGAGTTATTTGTTGTTTTTCCCTTGCTGCTTTTAATATTTGTTCTTTATATTTAATCTTTGTTAATTTGATTAATATGTGTCTTGGGGTGTTTCGCCTTGGGTTTATCCTGTTAGGGACTCTCTGGATTTCTTGAACTTGAGTGGTAATTTCGTTCTCCAATTTAGGGAAGTTTTCAACTATTATCTCCTCAAGTATTTCCTCATGGTCTTTCTTTTTATCTTCTTCTTCTGGAACTCCTATGATTCGAATGTTGTAGCGTTTAATGTTATCCTGGAGGTCTCTTAGATTGTCCTCATTTCTTTTAATTCGTTTTTCTTTTTTCTCCTCTGATTCATTTATTTCTAGGATTCTATCTTGTAATTCGATAATCCTATCTTCTGCCTCTGTTATTCTACTATTTGTTGCCTCCAGGATGTTTTGAATCTCCTTTATTACATTATTCATTATGTGTTGACTCTTTTTTATTTCTTCTAGGTCCTTGTTAAACCTTTCTTGCATCTTCTCAATCCTAGTGTCCAGACTCTTTAACTGTGATTCCATTTTGATTTCGAGATTTTGGATTAATTTCAAATCATTATTCGGAATTCTTTATCAGGTAAATTCCCTATCTCTTCCTCTTTGGTTTGGTTTGGTGGGCATCTATCCTGTTCCTTTAGCTGCTGGGTATTCTTTTGTCTCTTCATTTTGTTAAAATCGCCAAGTTTAAAGTGTCTTTACTATATTCTGGTAGTTTGTTGAATTCTCTTTCTTGAGGCGGTTTACAGGTCTTTTCAGTATCTGATCTCTGCCCTGTTACAAAGGGGGCAGAGATGAACACCAAATTTAAGCCAGCCAGGTTCAGGCACTCGGATAATCGTCAGAAGCACAGACTCGGTTGAGTCTGCGTTTATGCCCTTCCCAGGTCCGAGTAGCGCAGATGATGAAATATTTAGCGAGCGCAGCTGCTGCGACTTATCGCCTCCCCGCCGCTCAGTTTTCTGGGTATACAATGGCGCACCTTCTCAGGCAGATGTTGACCATCCAGAGCCCCAAGAAGCGTGACTCAGCACAGAAACCTACCTAGAGTTCTGCAAACAGTGTCTCTCTAGGGCTGTGACTGCCCGCCTCCAGCCCTGGCTGCCTGTCATCGGAGGGGATGGCCTGCAGCCGGCTATCTCAATGCAGTCCCCTGTTCCTCACGCAGTCCTGGTGGTGTCCCAAGTTAGGGCTGGTCCTTGATGTAGTAGATAACCAACAGTCTGGTTATTTCGCTCAGATAGTGCTTGAGACAGCCAGGGCAAATCCTTTCTCAAAACGATGCAGGCCGCGCTGCTCCTCCTAGCCCAGCTGCCGCTTGCTAATAGCAAATGCTGGTGTCCGCGCCGCTTCTCCGCAAAAGGAGTTACCGCAGGGCTCGTTTTCTCCTTTTGAAGACAATGAATTGTCTTTCTAAGTGCCTGATGTCCTCTGCCGGCATTCAAAAGTCGTTTTGTAGAATTTAGTCAGCATTCAAATGTTCTTTTAATGGATTTGTGGAGGAGAAAGTATTCTCCCCGTCCTACTCGTCCACCATCTTAGCTCCTCAATCGAAAATTTTCAAATTACCTGAAATTAATAATTATTTTAAAGTATTATTTTCCCTGTTTGGAGAAAATAGGCTAAGATATGTACTCATTACAAATAAAAATAAATTCTGTATGGGTGACAAAATAAAATACTTGGAAAACATTGGAAAAAAACCAAGATGTTAAAATTTATAAAGTCATTGGAAAGAAACAGAATTTTCCAAAAGCAATGCGATAGAAAAAACAAAAAGTAAAATAATAATAATTAATAGCTTACATTAAAAATATTCATTGCTAGATCATGAGTAACAAATAAATTATTCTAGCTAAATTTCAAAGAGTGACTATTTCAGGGAAATATACATGTTTAATGTAGAAAGAGTTAATCAAAATTTATCAGTAGAAATTCTTACTCCAAAAGATCAAGAATGCAAGTAACTTACAAAGAGTATAGAGTGGATTGGGAAGATCCCCTCAGTCCAGTTCAGTTCAGTTCAGTAGCTCAGTCATGTCTGTTTGTGACCCCATGAGTCACAGCACACCAAGCCTCCCTGTCCATCACCAACTACCGGAGTTCACCCAGACCCACGTCCATTGAGTCAACGATGGATCTAGCCATCTCATCCTCTGTCGTCCTCTTCTCCTCCTGCCCTCAATCCCTCCCAGCATCACAGTCTTTTCCAATGAGTCAACTCTTCGCATGAGGTGGCCAAAGTACTGGAGTTCCAGCTTTAGCATCATTCCTTCCAAAGAAATCCCAGGCCTGATCTCCTTTAGAATGGACTGGTTGGATCTCCTTGCAGTCCAAGGGACTCTCAAGAGTCTTCTCCAACACCACAGTTCAAAAGCATCAATTTTTCAGCGCTCAGCCTTCTTCACAGTCCGACTTTCACATCCATACATGATCACAGGAAAAACCATAGCCTTGACTAGACGGGCCTTTGTTGGCAAAGTAATCTCTCTGATTTTGAATATGCTATCGAGGTTGGTCATAACTTTCCTTCCAAGGAGTGTCTTTTAATTTCATGGCTGCAGTCACCATCTGCAGTGATTTTGGAGCCCCCCAAAATAAAGTATGACATTGTTTCCACTGTTTCCCCATCTATTTCCCATGAGGTGATGGGACTGGATACCATGATCTTCATTTTCTGAATGTTGAGCTTTAAGCCAACATTTTCACTCTCCACTTTCACTTTCATCAAGAGACTTTTTAGTTCCTCTTCACTTTCTGCCATAAGGGTCGTGTCATCTGCATATCTGAAATTATTGACATTTCTCCCGGCAATCTTGATTCTAACTTGTGTTTCTTCCAGTCCAGCGTTTCTCATGATGTACTCTGCATATAAGTTAAATAAGCAGGGTGACAATATACAGCCTTGACATACTCCTTTTCCTATTTGGAACCAGTCTGTTGTTCCATGTCCATTTCTAACTGTTGCATCCTGATCTGCATATAAATTTCTCAAGAGACAGATCAGGTGGTCTGCTATTTCCATTTCTCAGAATTTTCCACAGTTTATTGTGATCAACACAGTCAAAGGCTTTGGCATAGTCAATAAAGAAGAAATAGATGTTTTTCTGGAATTCTCTTGCTTTTTCATGATCCACTGAATGTTGGCATTTTGATCTCTGGTTTCTCTGCCTTTTCTAAAACCAGCTTGAACATCAGGAAGTTCACAATTCACGTATTGCTGAAGACTGGCTTGGAGAATTTTGAGCATTACTTTATGAGCATGTGAGATGAGTGCAATTTTGCGGTAGTTTGAGCATTCTTTGGCATTGTCTTTCTTTGGGGATTGGAATGAAAACTGACCTTTTCCAGTCCTGTGGCCACTGCTGAGTTTTCCAAATTTGCTGGCATATTGAGTGCAGCACTTTGACAGCATCGTCTTTCAGGATTTGAAACAGCTCCACTGGAATTCCATCACCTCCCCTAGCTTTGTTCATAGTGATGCTTCCTAATGCTCACTTGACTTCACATTCCAGGATGTCTGGTTCTAGGTAAGTGATCACATCATCATGATTATCTGGGTCTTGAAGATCTTTTTTGTACAGTTCTGTGAATTCTTGCCATCTCTTCTTAATATCTTCTGCTTCTGTTATGTCCATACCATTTCTGTCCTTTATCGAGCCCATCTTTGCATGAAATGGTCCCGTAGTATCTCTAATTTTCTTGAAGAGAACTCTAGTCTTTCCCATTCTATTGTTTTCCTCTATTTCTTTGCATTGATCGCTGAGCAAGGCTTTCTTATCTCTTCTTGCTATTCTTTGTAACTCTGCATTCAGATGCTTATATCTTTCCTTTTCTCCTTTGCTTTTTGCTTCTCTTCTTTTCACAGCTATTTGTAAGTCTCCCCAGACGCCATTTTGCTTTTTTTCTTTTCTTTTCCATGGAGATGGTCTTTATCCCTTTCTCCTGTACAGTGTCACTAACCTCATTCCATAGTTCATCAGGCCCTCTGTCTATCAGATCTAGGTCCTTAAATCTATTTTTACTTCTACTGTATAATCATAAGGGATTTGATTTATGTCATACCTGAATGGTCTAGTGGTTTTCCCTACTTTCTTCAATTTAAGTCTGAATTTGGCAATAAGTAGTTCATGATCTGAGCCACAGTCAGCTCCTGGTCTTGTTTTTGTTGACTGTATAGAGCTTCTCCATCTTTAGCTGCAAAGAATATAATCGATCTGATTTCAGTATTGACCATCTGGTGATGTCCATGTGTAGAGTCTTCTCTTGTGTTGTTGGAAGAGGGTGTTTATTCTGACAAGTGCATTTTCTTGGCAAAACTCTGTTAGTCTTTGCCCTGCTTCATTCTGTATTCCAAGGCCAAATTTGCCTGTTACTCCAGGTGTTTCTTGACTTCCTACTTTTGCATTTCAGTCCCCTATAATGAAAAGGACATCTTTTTTGGGTTTTGGAGAAAGGAATGGTGAACCCACTACAGTATTCTTGCGTAGAGAATTCCATGGACTGAGGAGCTAGACTGATGGGCTACAGCCCATGGGGTCTCAAAGAGTCAGACTTGACTAAATGATTAATAGCCCTCTTCGCTCAACTGATAAGGAATTTGCCTGCAATGTGTGAAACCTGGGTTTGATCCCTTGGTTGGGAAGATCTCCTGGAGAAGGGACCAGTCACCCACCCCAGTATTCTGGCCTGAAGAGTTCCGTGGACTGTATAGTCCATGGGGTTTCAAAGAGTCGGACATGACTGAGTGACTTTCACTTTCACTTTCAGAGTCAATATTATGTATCTTACATTGTGTAAGAAACAGAGAATAACATAAGTTTTCTTTACTTCAGGGAGATTATAGATCAATAAACATAGATAATTAATAAAGATATTTATCCTATTGCTTGAAATAAATACACAAATATGAAAATTAATTAATATCTCTAATTCATTTGGACTACAATTACATGACACCATAGTAAAAGGATTTAATAATAAACATTTTTCACAAGTTTAGTGGCTAGGAAATCCAAGATTAAGCTGCAGACAGACTTCATATCTGGTGAGTTCCCCTACCTCATTCATAGATGCCCATCTTTTCCCTGTGTCGTCACATGGCAGAAGGGTCTAAAGAATTCTCTAACGTTTCTTCATAACAGTCTTATGACCCAGTCATTGTGCAAAGGGCCCACCTCCAAATACTCCCACATTAAATAGGATTTAATTTATGCTTTTGGAGATGGACAAAATCTTTAAGTCTATAGCAATATCCAAAAGTGAATAAATGATTTACATATGTTTGAAAAAATCTTTTGATGAAGGTGAAAGAGGAGAGGGAAAAAGCTGGCATAAAACTCAACATTCAAAAAAAAAAAAAAAAAATCATGGCATTTGGTCCCATCACTTCATGGCAAATATGGGGAAACAGTGACAGATTGACTTTATTGGGTTCCAAAATCACTGAGATAGTGACTGCAGCCATGAAATTAAAAGACACTTGCTCCTTGAAAGAATAGTTACAACAAACATATTAAAAAGCAGACACATTACTTTGCTGACAAAGTTTTCTAGTAGTTATGTGCAGACATTAGAATTGGGCCATACAGAAGGGTAGGCACTGAAGAATTGATGCTTTCAAACTGTGGTGTTAGAGAACTCCTGAAAGTCTTGGACAGCAAGGAGATCTAGTTTTGGTTAATGATCAATTTAGGAGTGGTGACCGAGGTGAAGGAGGCATCTAATAAAGCCAAGTAGGTGAGAAAGAAGTACATGGGAACAGAAAGTGTAGGGCTGAGGGAGATGGTGATGACAATGAGCAGATGGGACAGAACAATGGATTTTAAAAAAATAAATAGAAAGACAATGAAGAGTATTTTCTGCAAGTGTGGATTCTGTGTGAGTCCCAGGAGAACAAATTCAGTCACATTCTTGGAAGGGCTGAGGCCATCCATTCAGCAAGCGATAGCTTCCTGGGACCTGACTTATTTACAAAGTAACAAAGAATGATACTCATTCATCACCAAAGAATCCTGGTCTGAACTTACAACAAAATAGTGCAGTCACTGTAACTGTAGAGTATGCCCTTGACACTTTGCCCCAGTATTTGTTTCATTTTTTTCTTATTTCCTCCATAAAGCTTTCTATCTCTTCAGATACCTAGCACCAGTCACCTGTAAACCATCTGTAGGGCAAATTTGATGTGTAATTTACTGAGAAAACACTGGACTGTCTACTTGAGAACTGAATTCTCCTTCTTTTTCTGATTCCATTGGACTTTACTGCATCATCTCAGTTCTTTGGGCCCTTCACTGTGTCCATGAGATTCAGTTCAGTTCAGTTCAGTTCAGTCGCTCAGTCGAATCTGACTCTTTGCGACCCCATGAACCACAGCACGCCAAATCATAATTCTCAGATGTATTTTATAGGCTAAGAATTGCTGTACACAGGTAAGAGTTATTTGCTTTTCCATGATGGAATTTAAGTTTGACATCTCATCTCCTAACTGTGGAAAGAAAAAAAAAAAAAAAACATGATGAAGAAATATTTGCAAAGCAGGAGTTTAGGGAAATATGTATAAGTCCTTGGTGAAACATCCTTTCTGGTACCTATCAGAACACATGAACTATTCAGTTGTGTTTCCTTACTGTCCCCCTAGAGTCATTGGGATAATGTCCTCAGTGCCTGAAACCTATCAGGTGATGAGTAATTGTTTGGCATTAAATTGTCATTCTCCAAAAGTAAGGATTATGCTTGTTTCCCCAAAGCATAAACTCAACAGGAATTCAAATGCCCTTTTCCTCCAGCTCTGTTGACCTATAATCTCTCCACTGTATGAGAAATAAATAAACATTTGAAGGGAACCTGCACTCAAGTTTAAGAGTGTCTTAATACTCTCCAGAATAAGCATGAAAATATTTAAATGTCTCTAGAAAAGTGCATGTTATGGATCATTTTACTTTAAAGATAATTTGTGTATATGTTAAATGATTATTTTATTTTTCAAAATTCTTCTCTATATATAATTTAATATACATATTCTGTATATTCATAGCTTCAGTGTATGTGCGTGTGTGTGTTTGTTAGTTGCTCAGTTGTGTCCTATTCTTTGCAACTCCATGGACTGTAGCCTGCCAGACCTCAGGTTCCTCTGTCCATGATATTCTCCAGGCAAGAATACTGGAGTGAGTTGCCAACCCCTGCCATCCAGGGGATCTTCCCAAACTAGGGATTCAACCCAGGTCTCCCACATTGCAAGCAGATTATTTACCATCTGAGCCAGCAGAGAAACCTATAATTTCAGTTCAGTTCAGGTTAGGTCAGTCGCTCAGTCGTGTCTGACTCTTTGTGACCCCATGAATCACAGGACTCCAGGCCTCCTTGTCCATCACCAACTCTTGGAGTTCACACAAACTCATGTCCATCGAGTTGGTGATGCCATCCAGCCATTTCATCCTCTGTCATTCCCTTCTCCTCCTGCCCCCAATCCCTCCCAGCATCACAGTCTTTTCCAATGAGTCAACTCTTTGCATGAGGTGGCCAAAGTACTGGAGTTTCAGGTTCAGCATCAGTCCTTTCAATCAACACCGGGGACTGATTTCCTTTAAGATGGACTGGTTGGATCTCTTTGCAGTCCAAGGGACTCTCAAGAGTCTTCTCCAACACCACAGTTCAAAATCATCAATTCTTTTGTGCTCTGCTTTCTTCACAGTCCAACTCTCACATCTTCCGGGAGCTGGCGAGAGGACCTCCGCCCATGGCAAAGGTCATGAGGAAGGAGGCTCGACATATGCAAATGTGGGGTCGAGCCTCAGGAGTCCCCCTGGAAATTCTCAAGCATCTACCCCCATAACCAGAGCCTGCCTACTTTACTATTTTGTGCTCTCACCTACACCTCTGACTACGGGGAGCTGTCCCCCACCACCTCTTTCAGAAAAGGAGTTAACTTAGAGCTCCAGTTAACAAAAATTCTTGTGCGTGATAGGACTGTTTTAACCTACAAACTCCTTTGAAGGTCCTCTAGCCTACCTGACAGGCTTGTCCGGCCACATGTGATTACTCACAGCCTCCCAACAGTGGGACGCACGAGATGCTTTTAACCTTCTAAAAACAGGTTCTTCAGAGAAGTTAGAAAACTAATAGTGGGCTGATTAGAAATTGTATTGATGAAGGGTTTTTCATTTGTTGAGCCAATGTTTGCTGCCAAGTCTCCACGTCCCTTGCCCTTACACACATTAATGAATATATAGAAGGAATAGGTATTAACCTTTGATATTAATCACGTTAGACCTTAGGCTAAGTAAATTGTTTTCCTTAATTAAAACCCACAACACCCTCATCCTATAGGAATGTAACTCTATCTGGTACCTTTGGAAGTTGGAGTCTGTTTTAAGAATAATCACCCCTGGAGAAATAAGTGTTCTGGTTGACTGACCACTGTCACAAGGAGAGGGTCATCAATTGTTCACAGGCCCCCTGGACAGAAGATGATGTAACATCCCTAAGACCTCTGTATACATTTGTATGAAGCACCTGACTTTGATAAAAGTCAGGACTGCTGACCCCGCATGACTTTTGTATAAGATCTCAGTGTATAAAAGTAGACCATGGAAAATAAAGAATGGGGATCAGTTCCTCGAAAGACTGGTCTCCCCATGTCGCTCTCTCTCTCAAATTCTGGTTGATTCTCCATCTGGAGCGCAGAACCCACCATGCTTACCAATTATGCCTGGGCTTCTAAGATCTGACTGGAGAGGCCTCAGTGTCTCCTCTCCTTCGGGAGGATGGAAGGACGCCTGTGGCCTACATAAGTGGTGCAAACTTCTTGTCTGGAAGTTTTATTGGTCTCCTGCGTATACCAAGCTACTCAGCCTCTTTTCTCCACTGAATTTTCCTACTGAGCTATCCTCGTTCTACTATTCCTTATATCTCTAATTATAACAATTGTGTCTTGATCCTCACCGACGCCATCCTCGCTTCGAACTCCCTGGATCAGCCAGGGCTGGACCCTGGCACACATCCATACATGACCACTGGAAAAACCATAGCCTTGACTAGACGTACCTTTGCCAGCAAAGTACTATCTCTGCTTTTCAATATGCATAAATTAAGTAGTTTTGGTAAAAAAAAAAAAAAAAAAAAAAAACCTCAATTCATGTAAGTGTTCAACACAAAAATCTTTCAATGAAAGGAAATACTTATTTTCAAGTGCTGTAAATAAAAATGTAATGTGAAGAACAGAAATAATTTTCTAGGTAAGTTAGAGAGACAGGTAATGTACCATACATATAAGTGTATATGCACCAACTATCACAAACACATATAAAATCCATTACTTGCTATTTATTCCTACAAGTTCACTCAGTCAAAAATATTTACTGGACACTTACTATGTATATTAATGTATGCTTATTCATACAAAGTCATAAATGGTGCTGCTCTTAAATGTCCTTAGTGCCAGATTTACAATTATCAAACAGCAGCGGCTCACCCATCCACAGTAGGAACGACCCTCCCAGTACTTTATGTTTCTACTGCATGCATTCTCACACCTTCTTCTACCGTCTTCCAACAGCATCCATCATTCCTGTTTGCAAGATAATGCATGACTAATACAACAAGAAATTTGCAGTTTTAAATTTGCCAAGGAGAAGAGAAATAGATGTAATTGAATATATTTCATAAAGCATATCTTTTCAAAGACAAATGAATGAAAAACCTTATTTTTAATTATCTAAGATGAAACATTTATTCATGTGTGGAAACAAAGTGCACCATTGTCAGAGCATTTCCTCATTCTTTAGTAGGATCCCCTAGCAGATAAAGAAGAAGACAGTGTAAATAAAGTATGAATTAAACATAGTTTATGAAAGTGTTTTAGAAAAAACTATGAAGGAATATGAATTACTTTATTTTTTTTTTTCATTTTTTCCTTGCCTCTGAAATACTTCTTTTAGGAATAAACCCTAATGTAAAATATTTTTAAAACAGAAAAATCACTATGTACAAATATGTCCAATACTATTAATAAGAGCTGTGGAAAATTTAGAAACAACATGAAATGTTCAACACTGGAGAATAAGATAATTAAAATTTCTTTTAATTGTACATCTCTTTGAATAATATATAGTACATCTTTGTGAATAATATATACCTTTTAAAAAATTGTGCAATGTCATAAAAAATTCTAAAGTTGTAATATTAAGTGAGAGAAATTTTGGATGCATATTTGACTTTCAAATTTATTTTAACTTATGTAAGTGCAACTAATTATATTATTAATTCAACTAATTTAAATATAAGAAAGGAGAAAGTGAAAAGTGTTAGTCATTCCATTATGTCCAACTCTTTGTGACCCCATGGACTGTAGCCTTCCGGGCTCTTCTCTCCACAAAATTTTCCAGGCAAGAATACTGGAGTGCATAGCCATTCCCTTCTATAGGGGATGTTCTCAACTCAGGGATCACACTCGTGTCTCTTGCATTGGCAGGCAGATTCTTTACCATCTGAGCCACCATGGAAGCTTATTTAAGTATATATCAGTAAGAAATAAATGACACCAAAATATTCTTGCTTCTAAATTGGTAGTACTATAGTTGAGTCTACCTTTCTTGTTATTTTGTATGTTGAAGAAGGGATTTAAATCTAATGTAAGCTTGGATGAGGTTTGATTGTATAATATGTAATATGTATTTAAGCCTGAGAATGTATGATTACATAATTTCTCAAAAATAATCTCACCTATGAATGAGTCTGACATACCTCCATGGCTAGGCCCCAGGCCGCTGTTAGTTGATTGGGAAAGAAGTAAAAGCTATAAGATAAACATGTCAATTAACTCAGCTACACTAAGTGTCTCTTGATTTATTAATTGTAGCTTTGTAAAAGCTTTAAAAGCACTACCTTATATCCTATTGGTTGGCAAAATCTATGAAATTTCTTCACTCTGACTAATTGGAACTCATGAGTATTTCCCTATCATTAACAGATCTTGCCAACAAATCAATTATTTCAAATAAGGTGACAACATCAGAGATAAATTTTTATGGTGTTCCTCTCTAATTTTAAACTTCATCCATAAGTCTACATGAAAACAAAGCATCATCTCAAAAGAGAAAAAGTTGGCCACTTATAAACTTGGATTTTGTGTGTGTTGTGTGTTCAGTGGTGTCCGACTCTTTGTGATCACCATGGGCTATAGTGTACCAGGCATCAAAACTGTATAGCTTGTATCTCCTTCATTGTCAGGCAAATTCTTTACCACTGAGTCACCTGGGAAGCCATAAACTGGATATTTGATAATAAATGAGCTTAAATATGGTGTCAGACTTTATTTTTGGGTGGCTTAAAAATCACTGTAGATGGTGACTGCAGCCATGAAATTAAAAGACGCTTACTCCTTGGAAGGAAAGTTATGACCAACCTAGTTAGCATATTCAAAAGCAGAGACATTGCTTTGCCAACAAAGGTCCGTCTAGTCAAGGCTATGGTTTTTCCAGTGGTCATGTATGGATGTGAGACTTGGACTGTGAAGAAGCCTGAGCATCAAAGAATTGATGCTTTTGAACTGTGGTGTTGGAGAAGACTCTTGAGAGTCCCTTGGACTGCAAGGAGATCCAACCAGTCCATTCTGAAGGAGACCACCCCTGGGATTTCTTTGGAAGGAATGATGCTAAAGCTCAAACTCCAGTATTTTGGCCACCTCATGCGAAGAGTTGACTCATTGGAGAAGACTCTGATGCTGGGAGGGATTGAGGGCAGGAGGAGAAGGGGACGACAGAGGATGAGATGGCTGGATGGCATCACTGACTCGATGGATGCGAGTCTGAGTGACCTCCGGGAGCTGGTGATGGACAGGGAGGCCTGGCGTGCTGCGGTTCATGGGGTCGCAAAGAGTCGGACACGACTGAGCGACTGATCTGATCTGAAAAATTTTTTTTTTCCCCTCTTTCATGCAATTTTCTGTGTGTATATATATATATATACATACATACATACATACATGGATATATTCCTTTTTCCTCTTGTACCAGTTTACTTTAACTTCATTTTTTTATTAATCATCTGTGAGAAATACTTTTTATCATGATTTTCTCTCTGTTTGAACTGATTAATGATTTCAGTTTTTCAGTGATACTAAAGTGTTGACTTTAGAAATATATCTATCTATGTAAAAATGCATTCCTTTGTGAGCAGCTCTGCCCACAGAAATGATGTTGGCTTTATTGCTGAGGGTGATGTATTATTATGAGTTTGGTATATTTGTTTAGCTTATGTATCTATATAGACATTACATAAATTCCATTACTTAAATTGCATGCAATTTAAATTAATCTGGAGGCCAATAATATATTTATTCTTTATGTCATTAGTGAAATTCTATGAATGAATACAAATTAAAATGAGGTGAGTTTTCACCTAATTTTTTAGAGTATATTAGTTTCATAATAATAATATTTAGAATTAGCAAGGCTGTGGGGAAAATTTCTGTTTAATACTCTGTAATACACAATTTATGACAGCAAAAGATGCTTGAAAACTTTGAGAGAGGAATGTTACAGAGTCTATCAAATTTAAACATATGCATATTTTTGATGTGGTGATGATAAAGATTTTTTCAACAGAAATATTCAAACCACTAAGTAAAGATTTCTGTAACGGATGTTCCTTATGACCTTGTATGTGAGGTAAAATATTAGAAATAAAATTCCAAGCAAAAATGGACTGGTTAAAAGAACTATGTTGTAACCATAAAATGGAATAATGTTTGTATGTGTGTGTAAGTTTCTCAGTCATGTTTGACTCTTGAAACACATGGACCGTAACCTACCAAGCTCCTCTGTCCATGGGATTTTCCAGGCAAGAATACTGGCTTGGGCAATTATTCCCTTCTCCAGGGAATCTTCCCAGTGCAGAAATCAAACTCGGGTCTCCCACTCTGCAGGCAAATTCTTAACCGTCTGAGCCTCTAGGGAAGCCCCAAACAGAGTAATATGTAGCAATTAAAATGAAGGAGAATTCATAAATACTGAACAATAGTATTCATACAAATTTTAATTAGAATTTCATGTATACTATTACACTGTATGTACTTTCTTATGGAGAGTAAAACTCATTAAAGAATGTACATGTACCTACACACAAACGCACATTTGAAGAGGGTGCACTAAACTGTTAATTGAGGATCCATGAGTGCTTACAGTTGGCCCTTGACTGTAAAGTTTGTATCATCTATCTGTATATTTTCCAACTGTAATAACTTACATACATAAATGCTTTTTATTTAAGTTACTCTTCTTTTGTTCAGAATTATGTTCTAGAAAATAGTTTTGGCATATTGTTCCTTTCAGGTCAATTCAAAAACTTACATTCTGCTAAAATGTTGAGGGGTAATTAAGCCAATATCCTGCCAGTAAATGGAATATTTATCAGATGCATATGTAAACACATGATCCAAAGGAGGGGAAGTTTTTAAAAATAGTGTGTTGTCAGTAGCATTCTTCTCATGCTGGGAAAACAAATGACAATGCTGACCTAACCCCTTTACATTCATAAAATAATTCAATCTTTAAAACAACCTTTTCGGATGGTAATGTTACTTTCCCATTTTACAGAGAATGAAACTGAGGCACAGAGAGGTTGTCTGACATATTGTAGGTACTTAGAAGAAAGAATCAATTGAAATGTGAAAAATGAAGTATTTACATAGATTTCTTTACATAGAATGTTGAAAATGTTACTCACTCAGTCCTGTCTGACTCTTTGTAACCCCATGGACTGTAGCCTGCCAGGCTCCTCCGTCCTTGGAATTCTCCAGGCTAGACTACTGAAGTGGGTTGCCATTTCTTTCTCCATGGTGTCTTCCTGACCCAGGGATTGAACTTAGGTCTCCCACATTGCAGGTAGATTCTTTACTGTCTGAGTCACCGCTAAAGCTTTGACTAATTATTCCCAGGTGAACTCCAGTCTGCTTATATGTCTCTACCTAAGATACATCCTACCTGGGATTAGTATGGGTATATGTGACTAATTTTCATGAGACACACAACATATTCCAGGACATTATTATATTTTAAAACATATTTAAGCTCTAATTTAAGTTCATGTTTTTATCACATTTTAATGTCTATAAAGTTGAATATTAAAATTTAAATTATAATGCCAGGAAATTAATTTGTTTAATATAACAACTCTAAAAAAAGCAGTTGGTATATGGTTAGTTATTGATACATCCCTGGAAGGCCCATTATGAAACCCAGGTTTTCTGACCCCCAAATCCATATAATTTTATTCTACACACCATGTATTCATCCTTCTTTCTCTATGCCTGGACCATGACATTGCCCTTGTTCATTCTCTAAATTATAACTTTATAAATTTAGAATTGTCTAAATTCTTGTGTCAAAGACTAGCTTATATTATCTTTTCTGAAGTCTATATATCATACTGTTATTTTCCCTTCTGAAAGTTATTTTGTACATGCATTGTTTCAGGAGTACTCATTCTCTCTCCCTCTTCTGGAGAAACCACTGAATTGCATTCCTTGCACTATCAGACATGCTATTCAGTGAGAAATATATACAATGTAGATTTTTATGCCAATATCTTACGAGCAGTAGTATTTCACAGGCACACTGGAAAGAAATACACGTTATTACAAAGGCTAATTAGAATGGGGTAGTATCTTAATTTAAGCTTGAAATATAATTGATGTCATTCAGTTGCTAAGTTGTGTCTGACTCTTTGTGACCCCATAGACACTCCAAGCTCTCCTATCCTTCACTGTGTCCCAGAGTTTGCTCAAATTCATGTTCATTGAGTTAGTGATGCCATCTAATCATCTTATCCTCTGCCACCGCCTCCTCCTTTTGCCTTCTATCTTTCCCAGGATCAGGGTCTTTTCCAATGAGTCTGTTCTTCACATCAGGCAGCCAAAGTGTTAGAGCTTAATTTTTAGCACCAGTCCTTCCAATGAATATGCAGGGTTGATTTCCTTTAAAACACTATAATGACCAGCTTACTACCAATATCTCATATAGTTTTGAATATATTTCAAAGTTGAAACAGGAATTCATATTATTTTCAGAATGATATTGGAATAGTATTATTGCCAAAATGAATGGAAAGTAACAGAAGGAAGTAGAAATAGTGGGGAGGCACCATTCCTGGATGGATCAGAAGTAAAGGATCCACCTTCAATGCAGGAACCACAGAAGATGCTTGTTTGATCTCTGGGTCAGGAAGATTCCCTGGGAGAGGAAATGGCAACCCACCACAGTATTCTTGTCTGGAGAATCCCCTGGACAGGGGAGCTTATGGATTACAGCCCATGGGGCCACAAAGAGTTGGACACAACTGATCAACTAAGTATGAGCACGTGTTTCAAGCATGGCCCAGAGTCACTAGTTCATGGTTTGAGGGGTCCTGTGAAGTCTCTTGTGCAGTCGCAAATTCTGAAAGATATGGATATCAAGAAAGGTCATGAATTCTTTTAGCAGAAATGTAAAAAGAATAAACTGTTTCCTAAAGAATTATATGAAATGAAAGTTGATATCACAGTGAGTACAGAGGATGTGGAAGGCTAGACCCATGACTCAGCT
>CAKXYN010000614.1:0-44003 GCA_935064755.1 Tragelaphus eurycerus | reverse complement strand
GATCTGATGTTGTAAAGTCTCTGGGTTCATATTTTAAAAGACTGACAGCTCCCATAGTCTATCTCTAGGTGTACTGTGGTGTATCTGGAACAGAATTTGTTACCTGGAGGCAATATGCAGCCATAACCAAATACCAAAACGTAGTATCAGTGTTAGAACCAGCTGGCAAGTGGAAATTGGAGGTTCCTCAGGAGACAAGTGGGAGGACTTGAAGGCCAGTGAGGAAAGTGCAGGAGAGAAGATAACTGTGTTACATCATAGGGAAAAGAACAGAAAAACTATCAGCTGTAGAATATGGAAAATAGATCGTGTATCTAATGAACTTGTGAATCTAGGTAAGGAGGTTTCCAGATAGAATATCTAAAGATCCAACTAGTTTCTTTTGTCTATGTATGATAACATATATGAAGAGAGAAGGAGCTTTAAAAAGCACTTGTTAAGTTTCAATCTGAGTTTAAAGGATCCCAAAACTTTTGGGTTCAAAAATAAACTATTCTCAACCCTATTATCACCAAGGGAAAAATTCTCAAACCAAATGGCTTCCAAGCATAGAATCAATCTAGGGGTCTACCAGGAAACCATGGCACCCTTTAGACAGAAACTGGCTCCCTCAGGGGGCCAAGGTTTACAGAATTTGCTTTCTGGGACTTTCTTGGTGAACTGGTGGTTAAGAATTTACCTTCCAACTTGGGGTATGTGGGTTCCATCCCTGTTAGGGGAACTAAGATCCTGCATGCTAATGGAGCAAGTAAGTCCACGCTCCACAACTAGAGAGAAGCAACTAATACCTGATACAGTCATATATATATATATATAAAGTCTTTGACCTCTTTTTATCCTTAATCATC
The DNA here is from genome assembly GCA_935064755.1 of Tragelaphus eurycerus. Taxonomy (NCBI): domain Eukaryota; kingdom Metazoa; phylum Chordata; class Mammalia; order Artiodactyla; family Bovidae; genus Tragelaphus; species Tragelaphus eurycerus. The sequence continues at coordinate 43,155 of CAKXYN010000614.1, read as the reverse complement.
ATTTCTGATCACACATTCCCATCAAATTCCCTCACAGTGTAAGGATATTTTAGCCAATCTCCCTGGCTCCAGTCTTTCTACATTCTGATCTATCATTTGAAACCATTAGATTAATAGTTCTAAAGTACTACCTTGATTATTAATGCAAAACATTTCTGTCTATTATGTATGGTTTTTAAACTTGACAGTGAAGGGAAAGAGCAGGACAAATATTCTGTATTTAAGGATGTCCCTGAATAGTGGGTAAAAGAAACATGCCAGCAATAATTATAATAACATATATTTTAAATAGAGGTAAGAATAGGTACAATGAAATGTTTTCCCCTATGCCAAATAGCTTACATAGCTTTTATTTAAACATGTCAAAAGCTTGGTGCTGCTGCTGCTGCTAAGTCGCTTCAGTCGTGTCCGACTCTGTGTGACCCCATAGACAGCAGCCCACCAGGATCCCCCGTCCATGGGATTTTCCAGGCAAGAGTACTGGAGTGGGGTGCCATTGCCTTCTCTGATCAAAAGCTTAGGAAGCAAATATTATTGCCAGGCTGAAATAAACATTATTTTAACAGTAAATATATTATTACATCAACTAGGAGACTAAATCTCTACTGGTTTTGATAACAGAGAGAGTACGTGGTGAAACTAGACTGTGAACCTACTTTAAGGATAAAGTAGGCAACTGTAACCGTGACGCTGTCCATCTTCTCACTGATAGTGTGCTTCTCTATCTTAATGGAAGAGTCCTGGATTATAACCACAGAAGTCTAAGAATAAGAGGCAGGATTTCAAACTCTTCCTTCAGATCACATGACCCCAGGATGTTGTTTCCACCACTGAGTGTGGAATGATGGAGCACTTCCCAGACATTACTTAGCTCAAGTGTTCCAGGCACCATTTTTCCACCCCCAGAGCCCCTGCATCTGTGTCCACACATTAGCAAGGACAGGAAACCTTTCAGGCTAATGCACTGGGATTTGAACATCTATCTTTGGAAACCTGGAATCCACACCACTCATCCATTTAAATTAATTATGGAGTTGCTAAGAGAGTAGATCATAAAAGTTCTCATTAAGGGGAGAAAAAAAAATTATACCTATGTGAGGTGATGGATGTTAACTAAACTTATCGTGTGATCATTTTGCAATATCTACATATATCAAATCACTATGATGTATGAGTTACACTAATACAATGTTTTTGCCAATTATGTCGCAATAAAAGGGATTCCCAGGTGGCCCAGCGGTAAAGAATCCGCCTGCCAATGCAGGAGATGTAAGAAACTCGGGTTCCATCCCTGAGTCAGGAAGATCCTCTGGAGAAAGAAATGGCAACCCACTCCAGTATTCTTGCCTGGAGAATCCCATGGACAGAGGAGCTTGGCAGGCTACTGTTCATGGGGTCACAATGAGTCAGACATACATTATATCACATTACAGGGACCTAAAATTCCACATGCCTTTATGGCCAAAAGCCAAAACCTGAAACAGAGACAAAATTATTATAACAAACTCAAGAAAGTCTTTCCAAATGGTAAAGAAAAGAAAAAAGAAAAGAAAAAAAAATTTTTTTTTTAAAAGGAAACTGAATGTGTTTGTGGTTCTGAGACCCAAACATTTCACCTTCAGTATAGGTCATAGATAAGCCTTCACCGAGGGCACAGTGGATCTTTGTAATAGAGAAAAGTTAGAAATAAGCTATTTTTTTTACCAAAGATAGGATGAAGATATTGCTATCTGTCACATAAAAAATACTGCAGGGCAAGTTAATAAGTGAATTAAATTCACACATCTCACTTCAGATAAATCTTTAAAACTTAATATTTAACCAGAAAAAGCATATTGAAAATATCATTTATATGAAAATAATACTATATTTTTCAATGGTCACCTACATATGTATGAAAACTGTAAAAATAATTACTGTGATGATAAATGCAAGTCCAAGATAATAGTTACTTCTAGGAAGGGAAATGGAGAATGGTATTACAGTGGGATATATAAAGGGCTTTCAAATACTTCATAGAATTTTATTGCTTAAAATAATCTGAGATGTGTGATACAAAATGATCAAGAATTTATAAAATAAGATGTCTTGTGTTAGAGCCTTCATTCAATTAGCCTCTATATTACTTGCCTAAATATTTGAAGTACTTTAATTTTTTTTTAAAGTTACAAAAGATATTCACTATGATCCTATTTTATTGCTATGGATTGCTAAGATCTGGGAGACTGAGTTACAACTGGTAAATACAACTGGGAAATAATATGAAAATTAGCAAGTTTACCTGATTTTCTTTTTAAATTAGTGACAAATCTTAGTGCAAATCCCCCAGTCCTTATACTTGAGTCTTTATATGATCAAAATCAGGGAATCATTTATAAATGCTTAAAAAATTGGAATTAAGCAATTTAAACCTCTTTAATTGGGATTACTGAATGGCAAGGTGGATAATTATTTTTTATCAATCCTAACAGTATCCTGCCCCATCCAATCCTTTTAAGACCCGGAAATTACTTTTCTTTGAATGGATAATTCAACAGAGTCTTTTGATGAATATCTCTTTATACAGAAGGTAAGGGTAACATGACCCATTTTTAAAAAATACATAAGCAGGAAAATGAAAAATTTTAGTAGTTACATGTCTTTCCACCCAACTCCCATCTCCCAAATGAAATCCAAGAGATTTAAAAGCTGGTCACCATTTCCTATAAAATAATAGAAACTTTTTAAAATTACAAAAATAAAAAATAACAGTTTCCCCAAAGTTTCTACTTTATCTTCAGAGTTATGTTTCTTATCTTTTAATTGTCCCTGAGACTTGAACCAACACACACCAAATATATTACACTATCATGTTAGCTACAAACTTTGGTGAACATTTTTTCAACCAGTATTCCAATAATAAACTTAGTATATAGGTATGAGTTCTTTTCTTACAAAAATACCTCTATAATAAACATCATGCTTCCTTCAGTAGATGAAATAGCCTTCCTACTGTCTTTCGTTTGCTATCGGTTACTATTCATCTTTCTCCAGTTAAATATTCTTTCTGTTATTGCATTTGTCTGAATATCTAATTTTGCTGTGTGTGCTGTTTAATCAGTCACTAATTTGTATCCAACTAACCCTAACCTCGGGGAAGGCAATGGCACCCCACCCCAGTACTTTTGCTTGGAAAAATCCCATGGATGGAGGATCCTGGTAGGCTCCAGTCCATGGAGTCGCTAAGAGTCGGACACGACTGAGCGACTTCACTTTCACTTTTCACTTTCATGCATTGGAGAAGGAAATGGCAACCCACTCCAGTATTCTTGCCTGGAGAATCCCAGGGACGGGGGAGCCTGGTGAGCTTCTGTCTATGGGGTCGCACAGAGTCGGACACGACTGAAGTGACTTAGCAGCAGTAGCAGCAGCAACCCTAACCTAGACAGCATATTGAAAACCAGAGACATTACTTTGCCAACAAAAGTCCATCTAGTCAAGGCTATGGTTTTTCCAGTAGTCATGTATGGATGTGAGAGTTGGACTATGAAGAAAGCTGAGCACTGAAGATGCTTTTGAACTGTGGTGTTGGAGAAGACTCTTGAATGTCCCTTGGACTGCAAGAAGATCCAACCAGTCCATCCTAAAGGAGATCAGTCCTGGGTGTTCATTGGAAGGACTGATGTTGAAGCTGAAACTCCAATACTTTGGCCACCTCATGTGAAAAGTTGACTCATTGGAAAAGACCCTGATGCTGGGAGGGATTGGGGTAGGAGGAAAAGGGGACAACAGAGGATGAGATGGCTGGATGGCATCACTGACTCGATGGACATGAGTTTGGGTAAACTGCAGGAATTGGTGATGGACAGGGAGGCCTGGAGTGCCGTGATTCATGGGGTCGCAGAGTCGGACTCGACTGAGTGACTGAACTGAACTGATTTGTGACCCCAGGGACTGTAGCTTGCCAGGCTCCTCTGTCCATGGAATTCTCTAGGCAAGAATACTGGAGCAGATTGTCATTTCCTCCTCCAGGAGATCTTCCCTGACACAAGGACTGAGCCTGTATCTCCCGCATCTCCTGCATTGGCAGGAGGATTCTTTACCATAATAGAGTACATTATATAGGTATAGATATAGATAGATATAGATATAGTACCGTATCTAATAGAGTACATCTATGGAGAAGGCAATGGCAACCCACTCCAGTACTCTTGCCTGGAAAATCCCATGGATGGAGGACCCTGGAGGGCTGCAGTCCTTGGGGTCGCTGAGGGTCGGATACGACTGAGCGACTTCACTTTCACTTTTCACTTTCATGCATTGGAGAAGAAAATGGCAACCCACTCCAGTGTTCTTGCCTGGAGAATCCCAGGGACGGCAGAGCCTGGCGGGCTGCCATCTATGGGGTTGCACAGAGTCAGACACGACTGAAGCGACTTAGCAGCAGCAGCAGCACTGATACATAAGGCCCAGTCATACAGCATGGTAACCTTTGTTCTTCCTGATTGGCTATAAAGAAAATTACAACAAACAGTTATTGAGTATCTACAATGCTGTGAATGTTGTGTAATCACATTATAAAGCTCTTCTAACGAAAACTGTCTAAGGTAGTTATGCCAATTGTCAGAGAGGGCTTGGAGCGGTTAAACTTCCGTTTCCAGCCCTGATGCATATCCAAATGATTTGGAGAGCTTTTATTTATTTTATTTTTTAATTGGAGTACAATTGCTTTACAATGCTGTGTTAGTTTCTGCTGTACAAAAACATGAATCAGTTATATGTATATATATATCCCCTCCTTCTGGAGCCTCCCTCCCACCCATTCCCCATCATAGCCCTTTAGGTCATCACTGAGATGAGACTCTCAGATAAGAGCACTGAGAGCTTTTAAAAGACACCAATTCCTGAGATGGAGATTTGCAAGCAGGAGAATTTTTTAAGCAGTGGACCTGGGAATGAAGCCCATAAGGAGGTGGGGCAAGAAGCATGGGACTGAGGGACACCATGAACTATGATAATGTCACTACAAAAGGGGTTGTCACAGACCCCAAAGCATCCTCAAACTGGAAGACGCTCCCACATCATCCCCAAGGGAGGTGAGGGGCTGGAATTTTGCACTGACACATGGATTGCTTTCCTGAAGGCAGTTTCCTGCTGAGGCGGGTAATTGCTGGAGGGAACTGATCTGTGAGCTGCCAGCAGCCACACTCACAGCAGATGGGAAATCAGCACCCAGGTGCAGAAGACACGATCTGGGTGGCACCTCACACAGTACTGTTTAACTCCATTCAGTTCATTCAGTTCAGTAGCTCAGTCATGTCTGACTCTTTGTGACCCCAGGGACTGCAACATGCCAGGCTTCCCTGTCCATCACCAGCTCCCAGGGTTTACTCACACTTGTGTCCACTGAGTTGGTGATGCCATCCAACCATCTCATCCTCTGTCATCCCCTTCTCCTCCTCCCTTCAATCTTTCCCAGCATCAGGGTCTTTTCTAGTGAGTTAGTTCTTCCCATCAGGTGGCCAGAGTATTTGAGTTTCAGCTTTAGCATCAGTCCTTCCAACGAATATTCAGGACTAATTTCCTTTAGGATGTACTGGTTGGATCTCCTTGCAATCCAAGGGACTCTCAAGAGTCTTCTCCAACACTACAGTTCAAAAGCATCAATTCTTTGGTGCTCATATTTCTTTATGGTTCAACTCTCACATCCATACATGACTACTGGAATGATCATCGCTTTGACTAGACAAACTTTTGTTGGCAAAGTAATATCTTTGCTTTTTAATAAGCTGTCTAGCTTTGACATAGCTTTTCTTCCAAGGACAAAGCGTCTTTTAATTTCATGGCTGCAGTCACCATCTGCAGTGATTTTTGGAGCTCAAGAGAATAAAGTCTGTCACTGTTTCCAGAGCTTCCCCATCTATTTGCTATGAAGTGATGGGACTGGATGCCATGACCGTGGTCATCATTTTAACTCCATGGATGATTGCAAACTAGCTGAACCTCTACAACATGACTTGCCTTTTTGGCATTGCTATCTGCCAGGGACCCAGAGGACCTTGCCTGTTTGTGTATTCAGAGGTAAGAGAACCAAAGTGCTATACTGACCCAATGGCAGAATGATCTTATTTTTTCATAGTATGTTCCGGATTATCGAAAACTCTTTTTCATTATTTCATTTGAAACTGGAAATGACCCTCTAGGTAGGAGCAGGTCCAGTTTTATAGGCCAGCACCTCAAGACTCAGGTCTGTAAGTGCCAAATCACGTATGCAGAAGGTCTTGGATTAATTCAATGGCCAATACTCAGTTCTTATGGACCCAGGTGCCTGTGTGTTGCAATCTCATGTCCATGATGCCAGGGTGTTGATAAAACTTCAACCTCCCTTCATCTCTCATTTCTGACAACCTTTTATAATTTCTTACAAAGCACAAGCTCAGCACATCCAATGACTTAAATGTGGAAGAAAACAGAAAAACTGTGCATCACTGCATAAATATTTGCTTTAGAAGTCACGCTTCCTAAGGGAGCCTATTAAACTATGCATTTTAGCATAAGATAAACCTATTAGTCTTGACACTCACTACATCTTACATATCCACATGTACTGGAAACATGAAATGTCATAGATATGAATGAACATACCTAAGGAAATTTTTATATGCAGTGTCTCAAGATACAGTGTAACAGACCATTTTAAAGCAATACAGTACGTCAATGAATAAAAAATATACAGCAAAAACACAAAAAACTTTGGCTACTTTTATTTTTTCTACCCATTCATACTTTTCCTAAAATCTGAAGAATCTGCATCAAGTTAGTACCAGGAATGCTCAGGAAATGATGTAGTTGTTATTGAGAGAACCACAGGCAAACAATATTTAAGAAATTTGGGGGAATAGATGTGGTCCATATTGGGCCTTCATTGTGTAAAAATGAAGAACTGTATCTGAATTCTTTATAGCGGTGTGGCTGTCTTAGTCCAACAATAAATTCACAGGAAGAAATACTGAAACAGAGCTCTATTTTTTGAGTTATGTTGCAGACTGTAGCTATTCTATGGCAGGATTTTGAGTCAAGACAGATGTTTTAATTCTAGCAGGCATGACTTCTACAATGAGAAGTCCTTATTTTAGAAATTTGGGGGTATTCAGAAAAAAAATATGTACTCTGATAGGAAGAGGCCACTTGTTTCTGGGGAAAGGTTCTGCTGGGTGAGGCTGGTGTGAAGGTGGGGCCACTTTCTGGAGGAGGACACAGGTTCTTAGACAGGAAAGGCAGTCTGAAGGGTTTCCAGTTGTTAACATCCATGGCCCGCATTTCACCTGAGGCTAAAAAGAGGGGTTCCAGCCTTTACTGGGGTTGGAGGAAGAGGATATCGCATATGAGCCAAAGATCAGGAGAAGAGAGGTGGGGCCAAAGGATTCATAGAAACTTCCTGTTGGTCGACCTCATCAGAGGACGTCAGCAACTATAGACCAGGAATCCATAGTATATAAACCCAGCCAAGTTTGAGCTCCAGCTAATCTACTGCTACTGCTAAGTCACTTCAGTCGTGTCCGACTCTGTGTGACCCCACAGACGGCAGCCCACCAGGCTCCCCCGTCCCTGGGATTCTCCAGGCAAGAACACTGGAGTGGGTTGCCATTTCCTTCTCCAATGCATGAAAGTGAAAAGGGAAAGGGAAGTTGCTCAGTTGTGTTCTACCCTCAGTGACCCAATGGACTGCAGCCTTCCAGGCTCCTCCGTCCATGGGATTTTCCAGGCAAGAGTACTGGAATGGGGTGCCATTGCCTTCTCCACAGCTAACCTACTGCTTCCCTGCAAAAACTAAAATGGAAATCTTAAAACTAGAGCACAGAGGAAAGAAGCAGTTATGTGTGGAAGTTGAGTTCTATTCCTTGGTAGGCTACAGAGGTCAATCCTAGGAAATCAACCCTGAGTATTCATTGGAAGGACTGAGGCTGAGCTGAAACTCCAATACTTTGGCCACCTGATGTGAAGAGCCAATTCATTGAAAAAGATCCTGATGCTGCCAAAGATTAAGGGCAAGAGGAGAGGGGGACAACAGAAGATGAGATGGTTGGATGGCATCACTGACTCAATGGACATGAGTTTGAGTAAGCTCTGGGAGATAGTGAAGGACAGGGTAGCCTCGCATGCTGCAGTCCGTGGGCTTGCAAGGAGTTGGACACAACTTAGTGACTGAACAACAAAAGCTACCTATCACATGCTATGCTATGCTAAGTCACTTCAGTCGTGTCAGACTCTGTGCGACCCCATAGACGGCAGCCACCAGGCTCCCCCATCCCTGGGATTCTCCAGGCAAGAACACTGGAGTGGGTTGCCATTTCCTTCTCCAATCACATAATGGGACATATCAGGTCACGTCAGTCTTTATTATTATCATGACTATTTTAGCCCTGTAAACACACCTCTTAAGAGTGTCGATGTCTCTTTTTCCAGTCTGGATTGGGTGCAACTTTAGATTTCTGCACAGATTTTTTTTTCACCTTGTCATGGAAATTCTTGTCCTTCATTTCTATACCTTTCTCTCCCTTTCTCATCTCCCATGCCTCTCTCTCTTTTTCTTTCTTTCCCTTCTTTACTTCCTCATTTTTACTGGAACATATATTCCAAAACCCTGAAAACAGATCTATAGGGAATCCACTGCTTGGAGACCTGGCGTGTCTGAAAATGTCTAGTCAACACTCGCACTTGATTTATTATTTGACTGGAAATAGAATTCCATGTTGTAAATCATTCCTTATTTGTTTTGAAGGTAATTTTCCATTCTCTTCTATTTTGGGGGGAGCTGTTGAGAAATCTGATTCCATTCTGAGCCCTTTGGTATGTGACCCACTCCTCTTCCCTCCTCTTCTCCCTGCAAAAATCCCTAAAACATTGAAATGCTGATTTGAGCATGTCTGTCAATCTGTTAGACAAAGCATAGTCTCTCATTATTCATTGAAAGTTTGGGGACGTTTCCACAGGAAGATCAGGCATCACCTTGGTCACATTCTGGATTCTTTTCTACATACCAAGGCAAGAGAGCTTGCAAACACTGATGGTCTTACCAAGTGTAGAAATTCTCCCGAGTCAGGACACTGGTTAAATTAGGCCCATTTGTTCAAATAGAATTCAAATAGATTGAATTCTGTTCACATTACTCCATTTATCAAATGAGACAACTCTTCTCCCTTAGATGTTCCCCCCAATTTCATTTACTTTATGCCATAGAGGAAAGTAGATGGTTTGAGGCTGATGTCAGGAAAAAAAGGTGTTTAGCTCGGAACTCTAATGCACCAAGACAAAAAATGTAAGCCAGAGAATGGAATGGAAAATTAGAAACTATTGCTGGTCAAACTGATGTAACTCTAAAGGAATGTATATTTAAATAGCCCTAAAAGAGAAGGCAATGGCACCCCACTCCAGTACTCTTGCCTGGAAAATCCCACGGACGGAGGAGCCTGATAGGTTGCAGTCCATGGGGTCGCTAAGAGTCAGACATGACTGAGCGACTTCACTTTCTCTTTTCACTTTCATGCATTGGAGAAGGAAATGGCAACCCATTCCAGTGTTCTTGCCTGGAGAATCCCAGGGACAGTGGAGCCTGGTGGGCTGCCGTCTATGGGGTCACACAGAGTTGGACACGACTGAAGTGACTTAGCATAGCATAGCAAAAGAATAGTAACATATTCCCTAGAGGACTATGTTCTTCAGGGAATTAGAGAACATGTTCAATTAAAACATGTTCTTAAAGTTTAAAAATTACATGAAAGTGAAATTCATCACAGTGTGATTTGTTTTAGTTTCATCTTAAATAGGATGTGGATGTGCATGCTAAGGAGCTTCAGTTGTGTCCAGCTCTTTGTGATCCTATGGACCATAGCCCACCAAGCTCTTATGTCTAGGGGATCCTCCAGGCATGAATTCTGGAATGGGTTGCCATGCCGTCCTCCAGGGGATCTTCCCAACTCAGGGATCAAACCCGAGTCTCTTGCATCTCCTGCATTGGCAGGCAAGTTCTTTACCACTAGTGTCATATGGGACGTCATTAAATAGGATGAGAAAATCAAAAGATAAAAAATTAAAATGGGTCCAGTATAGATTTAAAGCAGAAATTCATACAAATCACAATGGCCAAACAAGTTGTCACTTGCAGAATTACCTGCTCAGAAATACCTGTACTTGCTCTTCCCTCCACATTTGCACCCCCTCCCCCAGGGCTGTGTATTGAGGGAGGTTTCAGGCTTCCTTGCTCTCTGGGTTCTGGCTGGCTGTGTCTAACATGAAGCACTGGCAGGAGAGCAGATTGGGTGCTCTCACCCCCAATGGGAAGGATTGCCTTCCCATTCCTCCCTGTGAAGGTCCCCTTGCTGCTTGTTCCTACCTGGTTGTCATGGTAACTCCACTAAATTTAGCCCCAGGTTCCTATAACATCACTCCTTTCCTCTGCTCCTTGTTGCCTGTGGGTGTTAATGGCCCTTATTAAATCTCCATGTACCCCATTATTTCCACATATCTAGTTCCCTTGTTAATTCTACCCACCTCAAGCCTTTTGAATACCCAGCTCTTCCTTCTGGGACTCTAACAATGCAGCCTGCACTCTGGCCTCCTCTACCACCTGTTCCAAGATGCATCCTTTACTCTAACCATAAAGAATCTGTGCAGATACCCCAAAGCTTCTGAGCTTTAAATATACCATTTATGCTCATTTATCTTCATATCCATCATTTAAAACACCTTTCCAAGTTTGCCATCCCTGGAGACCTTTGACTACTAAACGTGACTTAAATGTCTAGACTATGCCTCTTTTCACCCTATTACTACCTTTTTGTTGTTCAGAAAATTGTAAATGTAATTTTCTACCCTTCACAGCCTCCTCCACTGCCTTGAACCCAGAAGCTTCTTCAGAGCAGATGTCACATCTTGGTCGTCTTTGACACCCTGGCCTTTAGAGTCTGTTGACTCAGATAAATGAATGGAGAGAGAGTGGAGGCACCAGAGCCAAGGGCAAGATGATTGCAGTAAGTTGAACATAGGAAAGAGAAAGATCTTGGTGAAGACAACTCAAGAAAAGAAAGAGAACAAGAACTATAAGAGCTTAAAAGGAAAATTTTTGTGAATTCAGGTGCCACCATTGTCAGAAGTTAAGATGTGCAGAGAGGATCATAGCTTAGAAGAAAGCAGAAGTTAAAAGCATCTTCTAGGATTCAGGGAGAGAGGTAAACTGAAGCCAGGGAGGGAACATGAGCTTTGATACTAATATAGACTTTGTTTTTCTTTTAGGGGTTGTGGCCAATAAACGGGCTGAGATTTCAGAGGAAAGTACTCTCCTGTGAGAGCCAGAGATGTGGGGGAAAAACATCAAAGAGGCAAAACCAGTGAAGGAAAGAGAGGCAAAAAGAGAGAAAGTACCATCTCTTGGGGTCACTGAGAGCTGGATAAAGGGACCCCAGGAGGAGTAGGGTATAGACAATAGTATCATGTATCAGGAGACCAGGGTTCATCCCTGGGTGAGGAAGATCCTCTGGAGAAGGGAACAGCAGTCCACTCCAGTATTCTTGCCTGGGAAATCCCATGGACAGAGGAGCCTGGTGGGCTAAAGTCCATGGGGTTGCAAAGAGTCAGACACCACTGAGCGACTAACAGACACACACATTGTGTATCAGGTGGAAGTATCAAAGGGGAGAGAAAAGGTCAGCAGGATTAGTGTTATGAACCCACTGGGTATCTTGGAGGCAGAAGTCATGCTGAAGGGGTGGGATATGGCAGAGAAATGACATAACAGGAGGAATTCTAGGGAGGTGATAACATGAGGAGGAAGCAACTTTTTGAAATGGGCAGAAAAGAGGATCAAGAAACTGCCTGGATTTCTTTGAAATGACTTCCCAAAGCAGACAGGGAATGTTATTTTCAATATCTACACTCTTAGATCTGACTTGCCTTACACTATTTGTCCCTACTGTCCTTTAGCGGACAGATCCAGGCTTTGGCAGCATATGAACTCCAGAGCATATGCCCCACATATCTGTGGGACATTTAATTATCTTCACAAATTTAAACTTTAAATTTAAATACCAGCATATTTAAACTTTGCTTTGCCATGTTGTCCTAGCCATTCTGCAGTCGAGGCTCTCAAAATTGCCTTTTGATCTGTTTAGCGGAGAGACCTGTCTGGTCCCTTCAGATGCTCTTGTGTCCTTTTCCAATTTGTAGTTACCATTTTAGGGGAGGGGTTTAGAGACATGAGTATGGCAAGTCTCAGCATTTGATGGTCCATTCAAGTTTAATCTTTGGGAATTACATTTTTTTTTTCCCTTGGAAAACAGAAAATATTCACCAAGGAAAGCAGTATTAACAGGAAGAGAAACGGCCATATTTCCTCCATTCAAAAAAAAAAGAGAGAGAGAGAGAGAAGGGGAAATTATCCATACTTCTTCCTGAGAAAGCTTTTTGCCTAGCTAAGATCACTAAATTTTCATTGCAATAGTCATAAACCCAAAATTACTTTACAGGACTGACTAACCATCTCTTAATTCCCCACAGGAAAAACTGGAAAGGGGAAGAGAAATATGACTGTGATACTTCCCCAGAAAACAGAAAGTTCAGAGCAAGTTGATGAGACACAGAATAAAATAAACCACGAGACAGATGTATGTGACGGATACAGCCCCAAAGGCTGCGGATGCAGTGCGGGTGTTATTTCCGTTAGAGAAAGGACAGAAAATGGATTCAAAAATAAAAAAGATGCTGCGAGATAATAGTAACTGCTGAAATTGAAGTGTTGGCACCTTGAAAAAGATGTGCAGGAAGAATAAACCAGTGGGAGAATATAAGATCTTGCAGATGTGTGGGGTGTGGGTTTTTTTTTTCCCCTCATCTTGGCATTTAGAGATCTATTCTTAGCTGGGAGTACTGAGTCATTTGTATTCTTGCTGTGAAGTTAACAGTCTGTACTGTACCTCAGCTTCTGTAATTCAAAAGACACAAACCCTAGAAATCCTTTTATCATAGTCTCTGATTTGGTGATAGAGATGAAATGAAGAGCACAAATTGTATTATTAATGGAGTGAGTAGATTCCTGAATCTTGGTAGATATCACATTACAGTTTTGAGCCCAGAGATGCAAGTTTTAAAGTACAGCATGTTGATATTTGAGTGTGTGTGTGTTAGTCGCTCAGTCCTGTCCAACTCTTTGCGACCCCATGGATTATAGCCCACCAGGCTCCTCTGTCCATGGGATTCTCTAGACAAGAATACTGGAATGGGTTGCCATTTCCTTCTCTAATTTGACTGTAGGTCTATATATAATTATGGCTACTTTCTATCCTTTAAAAAACTTTGGAAGGGCAGGAACGCTTGAAGTGGTAGATTCTCCATAGAGTTTGAAAACCAGGAAGCTGGATTGCTCTTGGTCACTAGCAAAGCTGCTGCTACTGGAGAAATAGAGTGAGCTGGAGTTTCATGGAAAAGTGTCTCCCCATCTATTTTTATTTGATGTCTTCTTTACATTTTGACAACATTTTTAGCTGACTTCCTAGACTCTATGCTGCTGAAACTAAAGCTCTAATACTTTGATCACCTGATGTGAAGAGCCAACTCATTGGAAGGGACCCTGATGCTGGGAAAGATTGAGGGCAGGAGGAGAAGAAGGCAACACAGGATGAGATGGTTGAATGGCATCACTGACTCAATGGACATGAGTTTGAGCAAACTCTGGGAGATAGTGCAGGACAGGGAAGCCTGGCATGCTGCAGTCCATGGGGTCACAAAGAGTCAGACACAGCTTAGCAACTGAACAACTGGACTCTAATTTTCTGACTGGGAATATATTTGAATTTTGCATGCATTCTCTCCCAAATAGCAAAAATATTCAACTTACAAAACAGGAAAGTTTTTTTGCTTTCCTAAGGGATCTTATACTGTGGGCTCCCCTGGTATCTCAGCTGGTAAAGAATTCACCTACAATGCAGGAGACCCCAGTTCAATTCCTGAGTCAGGAAGATCGCCTGGAGAAGGGATAAACTACCCACTCCAGTATTCTGGCCTGGAGAATTCCATGGAGACAGGAACCTGGCAGGCTATAGTCCATGGGGTCGCAAAGAGTTGGACATGAGTGAGCGACTTTCACTTTTCTTATACTGTATTTCTTTTCAGAGCCTGGAGCTCAGAGACATCATCTCCTTTAGAACAATAAAAGCCATTCTCCTTGTTGCTAGGAAGTTTATAACTGTTTAAGGAGGGTTTATTACGGTGATGATATAAGATCCCTGATTAAATAATTCCCCCAGGACATGATGGAAATTAACACTGGGCTTGATTCGTCCTGTGTAAAATATACACATTGAGGTGTAATGTGACTTTTTTCTGAATAATACTTTACTGAAGCTTCTAAGTAAACCTTTCCCACTAAGGCAGCATCCTCAATAAAAGGTGGATCAGCTGGTGGTGGTGGGAGTGCATGGAGGTGACCTGCAGAATCAATGGGTCAAGCTTCTGCCTTGAATTGTGCATCTCTGAGAGGCTATGAGTGAGGAGCTCAGCTATTTCATGTGTCCCTCAGGACTGCAGGTCATGCCCCTTCCATTTATTTCAAGAAAGTTTTTTTCAACTCTGCCCGGATATTGTTTCCTACCAACTGCAGTAGAGGTTATTGTTTTTGTGGCCAGTGTCCATTTCTACCTCTATTTTCCTTTAGGGAACCATCCTACCATCCATCTCAATCCCCATTGTGGTTGGGGAATTATTGATATTAGTCTGAGCTACAGAGATGGGCAAGTGACTCATGCCTGGCTAACTGGAATACCCCTTTCTCCCAGCCACAGAAATTAGTTCAGGGATGGGCAAAAGTCTTAGAGTAAGTGTGATGGAATCTTTGGGCAATGGCAGGGTATGCTGAAGGAAAGATATGTTATTGTTTTCTATGTGCCATGAAGGTGTGGGAGTGCAAGCTTAAAGCTGTTGGCAGCTACTTTGCATCATGAGGGAATAATCACTGAACATCATACCAACTCATGGGAATCCAGGAGCATAATAAATGTTCATGAAGAACTGAAATGATTTTCAAAATAAAATACTACTGCGAGTATGCTAACATAGATCTAGTAATCTGGTTCTTAGGTTTAATTATCTCTGCCTCTGCTGCCACTGTTGAGAACTTACTTTCCTTTTCCATACCTTATGGCTCTGTGTACTCAGAGCTTCTAGTTACTGCTTTCTCACTAGGTGTGTCTTGGCTTCTATGCTACTCTACTGTCTGAGCCCTGTTATATGTTTCTCATATTCAACATGATCAAGTACAGAGGTCTACGTATGTTATTCACCAACCAGTACAGAGTGCTGCTGTGTAAAATTTAGGGAGGAAAGACTTCTACCTTCCTAAGTTCTGTGCCTGGCCCTGACAACATGAGATTAACAGGAGAAAAGCATGCAAGTTTCAATAATCTTACATGCACTCAGGAGTCTTGATAAGGGAAATGAAGATGTAAAGAAGTGATTTAGGCCCTAGAGCTTATATATGATTGTAAAAAATGACAATAAATTGTGAAGATGGGACAAGACAAAGGGATTTGGTTTGGGAATTAAATGGCAACCCACTCCAGTATTTTTGCCTGAAAAATCCCATGGACAGAGGAACCTGGTGGGCTACAGTCCATGGGGTTGCAAAGAGTGGGACACGACTGAGCGACTTCACTTTCTTTCTTTCTAGGACATACACAAAGGGCTTCCTTGGTGGCTCAGTGGTAAAGAATCTGCCTGCTAATGCAGGAGATCTGGGCTCAATCCCTGAGTCGGAAAGATCTCCTGGAGGAGGAAATGGCAACCAGTATTCTTGCCTGGGAAATCCCATGGACAGAAGAGCCTATGGGGTTGCAAAGAGTTGAATATGACTGAGCAACTGAAACACACATAAGAAATATATGGGGAAATGAATGGGAGATCAGGGTTGTTTTTATTGGTTTGTTTGTACAGATTCATTTAGGTTTCAACTCACAATCTCCAGTGATATTAATATTTTTTTCTTTCTGGTGCTGGGAGGGCAGATTTTTTTCCATGGAAATCTCATGACCAGCTTTTAGATAGAAAGGAGGAGGGTAGAGAGCCCTTTCAGCTATGGTTTCTCAATTGCCTTGCTCTCAAAATAATCAATATGTCAAAGTGGCAGTATTTTAGGATGGCATATTGTGAAACACTTCAATACTTTAAACATAATCTATAGGTAGACTATATCCTTTAAAAAGTATTTATTGAGCACCTTCTACGTGCTAGACATTGTTCTATGCATGTTAACCCATATTTACTTATTTTATTCTCATAAAACCCCACCACAGAGGGTTCAGGATGGGGAATATGTGTACACCTGTGGCGGATACATGTTGATGTATGGCAAAACCAATACAATATTGTAAAGTAATAATAATAATAATAAAATTTTTAAAAAACCCACCAGGTAAGAACTATTAGTATCTTTCATTGTATGGAGGAGGCAACTATAATAAATAATATGCCTGAAATCACATGGCTAATCAGCAGACAAGCATTGTTTAAACTATCCACTATTCCTGTATTGACCTTTCCTCTAAACCACCCAGGCTTCCTTCATCATGTCAGGTCATAGGTGTCCGCTTCCTTCCTGTCAATCTGAACAAGTCTTCCTTCTGTGTCAGGGGCCAAACTTCAGGCAGATCACCTGGCCCAGGAAGTCATGTCAGCCAATGTGTAGGAAAGGGCTTCTGTCCTCCTGGGGCTCTTCCTCAGCACAGGTGAGAAAAATGTCACTTAGGTAATTGTTTTCATTTTCAGTGGGATACTTGGTTAAACAGTGACTTCCTCTTACAGGATAGGGGGCACATTGCA
This sequence comes from Tragelaphus eurycerus, assembly GCA_935064755.1. Lineage (NCBI taxonomy): Eukaryota > Metazoa > Chordata > Mammalia > Artiodactyla > Bovidae > Tragelaphus > Tragelaphus eurycerus. The sequence goes on along the minus strand of CAKXYN010000614.1, from coordinate 26,313 downwards.
AGCTGCTTCCTTTTCCTTTCCCCTCCCCACTCATAGTCTTCTTTCCCTTTTTATCGCATCAGCTTTCCTCATAGCACTTAGCACAGTGTTCACTTATATTTATCTACCTGTGTATTTATCCCTTTATCTCCTCCCTTTCTATAAGGATGTGAAGTGTAGTCTGCTTCATCCATGCTGAGTCATCAGCAGGGTCTGGCTGTGGTGAGCCATCCAAAATATGTTTCACATGAATAAATGAGCAAAGAAATGAATGAATAAACTTCTTATCTGGATTTCTCTTTTAGGGAAAGGAAAATCTAAAAATAGAGGTGAAGGTAGTTTGGGATTCACATGTATACACTGCTATATTTAAAATGGATAACCAACAAGGAGAAGATTCTTTCTTGAGACTTCCTTGAACTGCAAGGAGCTCAAACCAGTCAATCCTAAAGGAAATCAATGCTGAATATTCATTGGAAGGACTGATGCTGAAGCTCCAATATTTTGGCCACCAGATGTGAATAGTGGATTCATTGGAAAAGACCCTGATACTGGGAAAGATTGAAGGCAGGAGAAGGGGATGATAGGGGATGAGATGGTTGGATGGCATCACCAATTCAATGGACATGAGTTTGAGCAGACTCCGGGAGATATAGTAAAGGACAGGGAAGCCTGATGTGATGCAGTCCATGGGGTCGCAAAGAGTTGGACACGACTGAGAGACTGAACAACAAAACACCAACAGGGACCTCCGGTATAGTACAGGGAACTCTGCTCACTGTTATATGGCAGCCAGGATGGGAAGGGAGTTTGGGGAAGAATGCATAACATATATACGTATGACTGAGTCCCTTCACTGTCTACCTGAAGCTATCACATTGTTAATCAGTTATACCCCAAAATTAAGTAAAAATTTTTAAGTGTCAAAAAATAAACAATAAAATAATTAAAAACTAAATAAAAATAGAGGTGAAAGGGTGAATTCCTTAAGAAGGAAACAGCAATTTAGAAAAAGAAAATGACCATTTAGAGTATGGCATGAGTGTGGCAGGCCGAACCAAGCTGGATCTTATCTTTGGTTAATATTGCATATGATAGATGCTCTTAGACAAAGCGACCATATGTTCCTGTTTATTTGGGGCAGTCCTGGTTTGCTCCTTGACCTGGCATCCTGTCTGATTTAGCATTTGTTTAGGGTAATGTGATTATATGTAAAATGCAATCTTTGGTGACCTCTCTCCCTATCCCTGACTCTGTCCAGGCATAAGGTTATTTACACCTCCCTTTCAAGGAAAGCATGCCCAGGGCTTGCTGATAACACCATGTGTGCTCAGACAGCCCCAGATCCCCTGATTCTCAGTGTCAGGAGGCTGTGGGAGAAGCACACTGTGTGACTGCCCATGATGCCCACTTGGTGGGCAGCCAAATGTGCCACAGAGCCCAGCAGTTGCTTCAACATATATCAAGCAGCAGCTGCAGTTGGGAGATCAGAGGGGAATAAGGGAAAATTATAGGTTAAGTAGGTGTGAAATATCTATGAGATATATTCTCTTTCCCCAAAAATGGTACAGAGGAACCTATTTTTAGAAATAGAGACACAGACATAGAGAACATGACTGAGTGACTGAACTGAACTGAAGTGGGGAAAGGAAGGTGGGATACATTGGGAGACTAGGATTGACATATATATATATATATATTTCTATAGATCTGACATATATATATTGCTATAGATAGCTAATGAGATCCTACTATATACAGCAGAGGTGGGAAAAAAAGAAGGTACCTGTTTGTAGGACATATATTAAGGTAACCTAAAATATGCATTCCAGGGCCTTTCCTGTGGCTCAGTGGTAAAGAATACACCTGGCATTGCAGAAGACACAGGTTCTATCCCTGATCCAGGAAGATCCCACTTGCCTCAGAGCAGCTAAGTTTACACACCACAACTATTGAGCCTGTGCTCTAGAGCCCAGGAGCTGGAACTAAAGAGTCCACGTGCCCTAACTAGAACCCACGCTCCACAACAGGAGAAGCCACCACATTGAGAAGTCTGGGTATCACACTTATAGAGTAGCCCCTGCTCTCTGCAACTAGAGAAAAGCCTGTGCAGCAATGAAGACCCAGCACAGTCATAAATAAATAAAATTATTAAAAATGCATACCAGTATATTAATATATTAGGTGCAGACAAATGCTGTTTGATTCCATTTCCATGAGGTACCTAGAATAGTCCAATTCATAGAGTAAGAAAGTACTCTGGTCGGTGCCAGGGGCCAGAGAGGGGATGGGCTGGGGAGTGGGGATGGGGAATCAGTGTTTAACAGGGACAGAGTTTCAGTTTAGAAAGGTGAACAACCCAGGAGATGGATGATGGTGAGAGCTGCACAACAATGTGAGTGTACTTAGTGCACTTAAATATGTTAAAAATGAGCTGTGCAGTTAAATATGTTTCCCTGCCTTGATGGGAAAGATTGAGGGCAGGAGGAGAAGGTGATGACAGAGGATGAGGTGGTTGGATGGCATCACTGGCTCAGTGGACATGTGTTTGAGCGAGCTCCAGGAGATGGTGAAGGACAGGGAAGCCTGGTATGCTGCAGTCCATGCGGTCACAAAGACTCAGACACGACTGAGCGACTGAAAAATCACAAAATCTTTTCTATTTTTAATCTCATTTTTCCCTTTGTATGTTTTGTGAATATTTATGATTCTAAAAGTTTTGCTTGTAAATGAAGCATCCAGATTCCAGGACTTTCCTATAGGTACTGAAATTCAATAAACTCCAGGGGGAGCCCAGAAACCTGCATTTCAACAGGTTTGCTCCAGGATTCTGACCCTAGTGGCCTACAGAACAGCCTTGGGGAAAAGCACGTGTGTCCACAGTGGGGCAGTACTTTTCCAATGGCAAACTGTGGTGGTAACAAGAACCCTGGACCTGAGTGTGGATCCAGGGCCCTGGGGGAGAGAAAGGATGTGAATTTAGGAAGAAGGGAGCCAGAACCAGCTGCTCAAAGTCCTGCTTAACCTACGTGGGTTTTACAGGATCTTTGAACAGAATTTTTTTAAGTAATTAATTCGGCTGCACTGGGTCTGTTTCTGCACGCAGGCTTTCTCTAGTTGCAGTAAGCAGGGATTACTCTCTAGTTTGCAATGTGCGGGCTTCTCGTTGTGGTGGCTTCTCTTGTTGCAGAGCATGGGCTATAGGGTGCGAGGGCTTCAGTGCTTGTGGCACATGGGCTCAGTAGGTGCAGTGCACGGGCTTAGTTCCCCAAGGCATGTGGGATCTTCCTGGACCAGGGACCAAACTAGTGTCCCCTGCATTGGCAGGAGGATTCTTAACCACCGGGCCACCAGGGAAGTCTCTGAACAGGATACTGATACCATGTATCTAAGGCGTACCATATATGAGACTTTACTTATATATAACTATATATATGTGCCGAACATCAAGTACACACAGTGATTTTTTTCCTGAAATCTAGGTCACTGGATGATTTGAGGACCTGATATTTAGTCAGCTGCCACTCATATTCCTTACCATCGGTGGACAGGATTGGGTTGTTCAATTTGTGTGTGTGGTGCCTACGTGCAGGCACACAGGTGATGACAGTTGAAGACAATAATGTTGCCCTCAAACCCCAGGGATGATCCTGACACAGATTCCTTGCTTGACTAAACTTAAATCAAGCTCCATCACCTTTTCCTGGGGCCATCTGTGCACCTCTTTGTAAAATCTCGTTTTAGCAAAAGCCATGTTAATTCAATTTAGTGTGAGTTTGCCATCCTTCTTCCTCTTATGGCCCCTCAATATTTAATTGATTTCCTCATTCTCCATCATCCCCCAGGTCTGTCTTCAGCAAAGGTCCTGTTAGCTAGGTTCAGCCAGAACCCTTTCTTTCTACCCTTGATGCTTCCTCTTAGTAATTCTTCATCCACTGAACCCCAGACTAAATCCTCCAGGAATTTATAGACTGATTCTTGTCTGTAAATCCCTCCTTACTCTGCTGTATTCGGAGTTGAGCCCAGTTCTATACTGAGGTCTCTGTCCCTCTTTTGCAATAGTCTTGAATAAAATCTACTTTCCCTGTTTAGCTTCCGTCCAGCTCTGGTTTTCCTTTGCTCTGTTTTTTCTTTACTGGTACTGATATTTACATAGAATATGGCCAGGATGGATGCATTTAATCTCAACAGGTTGGAAGTGAAAATTTTGATTGTATTTAATTACATAAATACATATTATAGTTTTTCTTTTAGAAGGCATGATTTTTTCTGAGATCTGAGAACATCCTGTTTTTTAAAAAAGTCAATCCATCTGCTGAATTTGCCACGCACAAAGAAAACGTTCCCAGTTGGGTTGATTTTTTGCTAGTTTCAAGCCATTGTATGTACTGAATTGGTTTTCAATAATAAAAGCTACACAGATCTACTTTGTTCCTTTCCAAAAATCCTCGTTTATATTCTTCCTTGAATGTAGTGGTGCCCAGATGGTGCAAAAGTGAAGTGAGACAAATGGTTCCTGGAGCTGGGTGTCCTGCCGTCTCTCCATGAGCTCACAGGTGTGCCGTCAGCATGGCCGGCCATGAGGCACACTCCACCAGTGTCTGAGAACTCTGCAGCACATTTCTGTATGAATGGAAAAACAAAGCAAACCAACCAGCAGTATTTGTTAAATGTCGTCACTTAAGAACAATAAAGATTTCAGTGAATCTCAAAGTTCTGGCAGTAGCCGTAAGATTCGGCAGAAAGAGCCCCTTACTCGAAATTAGAATATGGAGGTTGGAGTTCTGTCTCCTCCATGCACCGGGTGTGTGAAAATGTCAAATCTTTGAGGGGGAAAAGATAAAGAATAAAATGATGTATTCTGCTTTGTTGTCTAATATTTCAGAGTTTTGTCACAGTTGAGAATGATTATTTGAGGAGGGCATGGCAACCCACTCCACTATTCTTGCCCCAAAACTGCCATGGACAGAGGAGCCTGGCAGGCTACAGTCCATGGGATTGCAAAGAGTTGGACACGACTGAAGCGACTTAGCATGAGGATGACAATAGCTATTGTATATTGTCGTCCCACAGGGACAAATTAGACCCCATGGTGGACCGATCTGGGGTCCCTGAGTCCCTCCACGATAGAAGAAAGTACAATGAGGAGAGAAGTCATTTGTATGTTGAAGACGCCTCTGAACTACTGGGTATCAGTCTTGGGGTCTGAATTCTTGCATTTGTCTTTCTGGCTCTAGCAGTTTCTAGCTGGGTGACCTTAGGCAACAAATACAAAATCTCTGACCTGCTAAACCTCAGAATCTATGAAATGGGGAGGAACTGTAGTGTCTATTTCTCCAGGTTACTGTTAGGATCTAGAAAAAACATCCAAACATAGATGAATGCCTGGTAGACATAGCAGTTAGCATGTGCTAAATGCTATTATTATGATTCCCTTCAGTAAACACAACATGAGAATCAACAGCTTTTTTACATGAAGTTCATTAACTAGGAGCTCTCTTCACTTGGCATATTCTGAAATTTTCTCTTTTGGTTTCAAAGCTTTTAGATTTATGATTGAAATGCACAGCAGTGACACCTTTAAAATCTTTTCTTTTTTAGTCCTTTGTTAAGAAAGTGGATTCAATGAACTTCTCTCTGCAGCAGATTTTCTTTTTCTAAAAAAACAAAACGAGAAGCATGGTTTTTGTAGATAAAGTTGTTGTGGAGGGGATAAAAAGGAGTGGGATGGAGTTAGATGGGGCAGGGATTTCCTTGATTAAAGTTTGGAAAACTCAAGATTAACTTTTTTCCTGAAGAAACTTTCAGAGACCTTTGTTGTTCAATAAATACATATTCAGTGCATATTATGTGCCAGACATTTTTAAGTGCTTCATAAATATTAACATAGTAATCACATGAAGTAGAAGGTATCTTCACTTCATCTCTAAGAAAACAGAAGTTAAGTACATAAGTCTTACAGCAAAGGAATGAAGAGTGGATAGTGGTCCTTAGACTCACTTTGAACCCCTTGCACAAGCTAATAAACATTTTCAAGTTCCAAGAGGGAGTCTAGCCCTTGGACTCCGTGATTCCCTATACTTATTTGACTGAAGAACCCATTTTTGACAGAACAGATGGAAACAGAACTAAGGGACTAGTTTTCTCCATAATTCACAAATTCATTGATCTCAGTGGGGAAGGAAATTTACATTTATTGAACAGCTGCTCTATGCCAGGTATAGGGCTGGTGTTTCTCCTCCCAACAGTGATAGGTAGTCAGTACATACGCAAAGCTTTAACCTGAGCATGATGGATTGTCTTTGGATTTGATTAATAAAGCCGATATGCTGTGCTATAGCTGGGTAGTTCATCCTACTGCTGGATTTTCCTATCTACCAGACACAACTATTTATGCTATCAGCCAGGATGAAATAAACTAGGTGTTGGGATCATAAACAACAATCTTAAATTAGATCACAAATCATTTCCAAAACAGCCAAGCCCACTGTAAAGCTGAAGGTGTTTGCATTAATATACAGCCTGGGTTCCAACCTTCTCTAGGGAGCATCCATCTGTCTGCTCAGCTCCACTAAATCACTTCGGGTCTTTTTCCTCTGAAGCCCTCCCACCACTTGACAAAGCAATGCTGATTGTTCTGGAAGCCCCCTCTGTCTTTGCGAAGAGACCTTTTGTTTTTTTTTTTTAAGTCTTTAATGAATTTGTTACAATATTGCTTCTGTTTTATGTCTTGGTTTTTTAGCTGCAAGGCATATGGGATCTTAGTTCCCCAACCAGGGATCAAACCCAAACTCCCTGCGTAGGAAGGCAACGTCTAAACCACCAGACTGCCAAGGAAGTTCGGTAAAGAGACCTTTTTAATCCATTAGTTGGAAATTTTAATCTGAAGCCTAAAACAGAGTAAAATCACACTTTGGAAATAAACATGCTCTACTCACTAAATTTTTCAGAAAGTTAAAGGAAAAAGCACATACAGTTTAAATTTAATGAAATGTTCTTTTAGAGCTGCCTTGGCAACTGTAAAATATGACGGCATCTCTGAACTACAGGGCTTGCTTGATTTAAGATATCCTAGGCTGAACACAGAGGCAGAAAAATGGAAAAATGATCAGTGCCTCTAGCTTTCACTATGCCTCCAAACCTTGATGACAAAAAGCCAACCTTCTTCTCTAAGCAAATACATTATCTTTATAACTAATTTGTGTTGTTCATCATTGGTTTCATTCAAATGTGGTTGTTAATGACAATGCCCTGGTATATTTCCAACTCTTCCTAAATACATGAGCTAAATATATGTTTTTCTGTGCGTACTTTATTTATCTCTTTAAAAATAATTCAGAGAGAATTTTTGCTTGTTTTATTGTTATGTAAAATGAAGCAGGATAACTTTAAATGTGATTGGATTGAACTATCTTTCTCCAACAGTAGCTGGTGTTATTATATCAGCTTTTAAGGTAGTCCCAAGAAAATGAAGAAAAAACAAAACAAAGAATAAATCAACAACAGCAGCAAGAAATCCTGGAGATTGAAAAAGAGAAAAGTTGAAGGTTCACTTTCTTGGAAAATTTTTCCCTTAAAGAAGTACTTTGGAATGCTTATATGTCAAGAATGAGTAAAGGCAAATTTTCCATAAAATTGTATAACTCCAGTAAAATGTTTTTATAAGAAAAATATGGTTATATACAACCATGAGGGCTTTGATATTTGATACTAAATTTGATATTTACATTTATTTAGTTAAAAGAGTCCCATTCTTTCCTTTCTTTGGAAGCTCAGGGCCACTCACCAGGTAACTTTTTTTATTTCTGGCTGTACTTTCACTTTTCACTTTCATGCATTGGAGAAGGAAATGGCAACCCACTCCAGTGTTCTTGCCTGGAGAATCCCAGGGACGGGGGAGCCTGATGGGCTGCCATCTCTGGGGTCACACAGAGTTGGACACGACTGAAGCAACTTAGCAGCAGCAGCAGCAGTACCTCAATAGGAAAGAGGTGATCATCTGACCAAGCTAGTAATAATGTATGTATATTTTATGAACGTGTCTGTTTTTTTCTTCTTGCTCTTCTGCCTTTTTGCTTTCCCTTCATTCACCAAATGTTCTGCTCCACGCTGATTACCTCATGACCCAGACATGGCAGAGCAGAAAACCAAGTTAAGAGGTAAAATACTTTCCTCTCCAACTTTATTCTTGCAGAAGCCTAAGTACTAGGGACGTTTAGATGATTTCACACTGAGATTAAAAGGATAGAATTTCTGGCTGAAGATAGCCAAAGTATCTTGGCTAGAAACACTAGGAAAGCTTTTCATCAACCTTGACTGGGCATCAAGAGATGCCCTTGACTGAGTGGTGGGTAAGGTGGGAGATTCAGAGCTCGCCAGAGTCAGGAAGACCAGGGTCAGGGACTGTACATCACATTCAGGACAAAGCATCAGTGTGGGGACTGTTAGCAGGCTGGCAAAATCATCTCCAGTGGTCCCTGACTTTGGCACCAGGAACTGGTTTCGTGGAAGACAATTTTTCCACGGAAAGGGTTGTCGGGGTGTGTGTGTGTGTGTGTGTGTGTGTGTGTGTAGGGGACAGGGAGGATGGGTTTCAGGATGATTCAAGCATGTTACATTTATTGTGCACTTTATTTCTATTATTATTATTACATCAGCTCACTTCAGATCATCAGGCATTTGATCCTGGAGGATGGGGACCCTGAATTCTAAACCTTAGTATGTCAAGGGAAAGAGTCCTTCAAGAAGGACACTGGGAGCACCCAGGGCTATGAGATTGTGGTCCACAGAATTGCTCCCTCCCCAACCCCCGGCCTTGCTTGAGCAGCTCTACCCCAGCCTCTCCCAGGGCCTCCGAAAATTCCCTCCTATCTCGGTCAGTGATGATGATGATGACTCACCAGCAGACAGTTGCTTGCCCCGTGAAAGCTGAGCACTACCTTCATTCACATTAATCCATTTTAATTAATTCAACACATATTTATTGAACACTTCCTATTGCTGGGCCCTATGTAGGCAATGGACAGAGAGAGAAATGAGTGTCTCTGCTCACATGTCTTCCATTCCCTTGGGGAGCCCAGCCATGGGCTGCTAAAACACGTCAGGTAACCCCATGAAGAAAAATAGGGTTGAGGAGGAGAGAAGGGAGAAGGTTCTAAATCTTCTAGAGAAATGGGTCAGTCAGGGAAGGTGGCTGAGAGGATAGAACATCTGAGCAGAAATCTGCCTGCACGAAAGACAGTGGAGGACTTAAAGGCTGGAGGGGGAAAGAACAAGAGGGATCCTGGGTTTCTGAGAATGGGACATGAACTCTGCATAAAGACACTGAGCCTGAGGGGCTCATAGGGAGTGGGGGATGGGAAGTGGGGAGGAGGATAGGGCAGCGGCTGGATGGTGAAGAGGAGCTATCAGAGAGTTGGGATCAAAGAGATGACACTTCATAGATCGGTGCAGACTGCGACACTGACACTCCAGGACAGGCACGTCACAGGCAACGTACACGATCCATTCAAGTGACCAGGTCAGTGGCATAAAGTGGACCTTGAGTCCCATCAGGGTTGGGTTGAAGTCACATGGCCGGCAGGACTTGGACCCAGGCTCTCTGTGCCCCTGACCGCTAGTCACCTGCTCTACTGTGCTACCTGCTGCTATACTAATGCCTGCAGGCACTCAAAGTGGGACGCTGGTGGTTCCTCCCCATATGAGAGGGAAAATAGTTTCCTGATTGTCAGGCATAAAACAGGTTTAGTCATCTTTAACCATCTTTCTCACCCAGTTATTTTAGCCCCGTTTCGTAGACAGCTCCATTCTGGCCCCCGCTGAACTGTTTTCTGTCCACTCCGGGGCTTTCGTGATTCTACTTTGTTTTATGTTGTGTTGTTCTCCACTTGGGCTGCTTTTTCCTTCTCTGTAACCCCCAGGGCACAGTCAAAGCCATCTTCTCTGTGAGGTTATGCTCCTCACCTCTTTTTCAAATGTCACTCTCATAGTTCTTGTTACACACGCCTCCATTTCTGGCCCTTGCGTGCCTGCTCAGTCACTTGGTCGTGTCTGACTCTGTGATCCCATGGACTGCAGCCCATCATGCTCCTCTACCCATAGAATTTTCCAGGCAAGAAAGAATACTGGAGTGGGCTGTCATTTCCTTCTCCAGGGGGATCTTCCTGACCCAGGGATTGAACCCATGTCTCTTGCAACTCCTGCAGTGGCAGGCAGATTCTTAACACTGTTACATTTCACATGAGTATGATATGCTTGCGTTCTCCTCTAGACAATGAGTTTCTCTGGAATAGGAGCTATAACAAGGCTGTGAATCTGTGCTTCCCAAGGGTCTCCTCTGACCATTCCAGGACCCAGAAGAATGCCTGGTGTGTACTAGTCATACCACTGACTGCATTACTGAATATGTTCAGATCAGATCAGATCAGTCGCTCAGTCATGTCTGACTCTTTGCGACCCCATGAATCGCAGCACGCCAGGCCTCCCTGTCCATCACCAACTCCTGGAGGTCACTCAGACTCACATCCATTGTGTCAGTGATGCCATCCAGCCATCTCATCCTCTGTCTTCCCCTTCTTCTCTTGCCCCCAATCCCTCCCAGCGTCAGAGTCTTCTCCAAAGAGTCAACTCTTCGCATGAGGTGGCCAAAATACTGGAGTTTCAGCTTTAGCATCATTCCTTCCAAAGAAATTCCAGGATTGATCTCCTTCAGAATGGACTGGTTGGATCTCCTTGCAGTCCAAGGGACTCTCAAGAGTCTTCTCCAACACCACAGCTCAAAAGCATCAATTCTTCGGCGCTCAGCCTTCTTCACAGTCCAGCTCTCACATCCATACATGACCACAGGAAATCCATAGCCTTGACTAGGCGAACCTTTGTTGACAAAGTAATGTCTCTGCTTTTGCATATGCTATCTAGGTTGGTCATAACTTTCCTTCCAAGGAGTAAGCGTCTTTTAATTTCATGGCTGCAGTCACCATCTGCAGTGATTTTGGAGCCCAGAAAAATAAAGTCTGACACTGTTTCCACTGTTTCCCCATCTATTTCCCATGAAGTGATGGGACCAGATGCCATGATCTTTGTTTTCTGAATGTTGAGCTTTAAGCCAACCTTTTCACGCTCCACTTTCACTTTCATCAAGAGGCTTTTGAGTTCCTCTTCACTTTCTGCCATAAGGGTGGTGTCATCTGCATATCTGAGGTTATTGATATTTCTCCCAGCAATCTTGATTCCAACTTGTGTTTCTTCCAGTCCAGCGTTTCTCACGATGTACTCTGCATATAAGTTAAATAAACAGGGTGACAATATACAGCCTTGATGTACTCCTTTTCCTATTTGGAACCAGTCTGTTGTTCCATGTCCAGTTCTAACTGTTGCTTCCTGACCTGCATACAGATTTCTCAAGAGGCAGATCAGGTGGTCTGGTATTCAGGATGTGAATAAACTGATTTTTATCACAGGGAGAGCTCAAAAAGGGGGTAAAGCACTTAAGGAATCAGTTTGAAAAATAGGGGTTATAGAATAAAAGGAGAAAAGACTGTTCATAAATTAACCCTGGTCCTCAATAAAATAAATTTTCTGAAAATGTTTAACTCCTTCAGCCTTTTATATCACAGTGAATCAACTCAGCCACCAAAGGAGTAAGAAAGGATCTGGCAGGGTTAGGGATGGTTTCTAAAGTCATCTTAGTCTTCATAAGTGAATAGTTAGAATTATGAAATTATAAGAAAATGACTTTTATATAAATGAGGAAAACTAGTGCTTAATTCTTCACTCTGTCTTCATTCTTATAATCTTTCTTTGGGAGGAACTCATGAACTCAAAGTTTGCTCTGGATTCCATAGTAGGTGGCTGAAGCTGCTGCTTCTTCAACAATTTAATTAATTAATTAATTAAGCTTTTGTCCATGGTGTGTGACATGTGGGATCTTAATTCCCCCACTAGGAATCGAACCTGTGCCCCCTGCATTAGAAGTGTGGAATCTTGGCCACTGGATCTCCAGGGAAGTCCCTGAAGGAGAATAGGAACTTACAGGAGAGGCCATCAGATTTTCCTTATGTGTGTGAGAGAGATCGCCTCCCAAATGCATGAATATAATCAAGTAAACTATGACATAATCAGTTAACTTTTTGAGCCACTACTTTCTAATGATGCCTACTTGTTAGAATTAAATGAACAAGGTATATGAATTATTAGCACAGTGCTTTTCACACAGTAGGTTTCCAATAAATGGTAAGTGTCAGTTTGGGACATTATCTTATTTTCCTCAATTAGTGCAGTAGCATGAGGGTTTCATTAAATACACTTTTCAATCATCATTTTACTGGACTACATTATCCATTTTATTTGGGATTTACACATTTTGGAATAATTTTCCTTGTCCAAAATGTAATTTCCCCCTACCTGTTCACTAATACAAATAACCCTGCAGAGAACATCTGTGAATATAAAACTTTAAGTTTCTGCTTATTTCTTCAGGGTGGATTCCAAGAAGAGGAAATGCTGAATTTTAGTATGTAGACTTTGTAATGAAGTTGCTCTTATGTCATGTTAAATTGCTTTCCAGAAAGTTCAACCCAGTTATTTTCCCAATTAGGGTGTAAAATGGTGCAACTGCTTCACAGTTCTCTTGACAACATAAAGTGCCTATTTTTAAACTGCCTCCTAATCTAGTGCTCAAAGTGGTATTGCATTGTCATTTTAACATATATGTCTGATGGCTGGCGATTTTGAATATCTCTGTGTCCACGCAATGCTCTGTTCCTGGGGCTCCCTAGAGGCCAGTCCACTGTTCTTCTTTCTGCTACACTGTTTCTTTCCAGTTTTCTTTGCCCTTTTTCCTCAACTTCTTCATGTTGGAATGTCCCAAGAGTCATGCATTAGGTCACATTTTCCCTTTATCTACATTCACTTCTTAGATGATCTCATTGGTCCCGGGGCTTTAAATACCATATTCATGTCAAGTGTTCTTGAATTTATATCTTCATTTCAGACGTGTCTCTTGAACTTCAGACTCATAAATCCATTTTCTGTTCAACATCTTCACTGCGATGTCATCAAAATAAAATAAAAAGACATATCAAACACAAAATGTTCTACACTGAGCTTCTAATGTTTTCTTACAAACTTGTTCATTTTTCAGTCTTGTTCATCTTCATCAAGGGCAGTTCCAGTCCTCCAGACTCAGGCTTCCAACCTCAGAAATCCTGCGGATGGATGCCTCTTTCTCTCACATCCCATATCTGACCCAATAAAGTCAAATCAAGTCAAGTCAAGTCACTCAGCCGTGTCCGACTCTTTGCAACTCCATGGACTGTAGCCTACGAGGCTCCTCTGTCCATGGGATTTTCCAGGTGAGAGTACTGGAGTGGGCTGCCATTTCCCTTCTCCAGGGGATCTTTCCAACCCAGGGAACCTGAGTCTCCAGCATTGCAGATACTTTACCATCTGGGCCACATAGTAAACCTTATTGCTTCTCCCGTCAAATAGAACCATGACCTGACCAATCCTGAACATCTTCATTGCTTCATTGTCATATAGTGTTTTTCTTTATAATGCTCTCATGACCCAGGTTTTCTTTTTTAAGATTTTTTGATGTGGACCATGTTTAAAGTCTTTACTGAATTTTTGCAATATTTTTTCTGTTTTAAGTTTTGTTCTTTTGGCCCTGAAACACCTGGGATCTTAGTTCGCCAACCAGGGAATAAACCTGTACTCCCTGCACTGGAAGGCGAGGTCTTAACCATTGCGCACTAGGGAAGACCCATGATCTAGTTTTGAAGTCCTGGCTGATGGCTGGTCTGTTTCCTTCTCAAAGCAGATGATTAATCCACACCCCAATCACTTTCCATACACTTGGTTTCACCATCCGCATGCCCTAATCCCTTCAGGGCCAGAAGTGCCCAACAACTAGCAACACCTCCTATGTTCTGGAGCCTCTTAAATTCTTCAAACTAGCCAGTCCTGAAGGGCCCCCATGGAAACCTAGCTAACCCCACCCTGGCTGTCCCCCACAGCTCCAGCTTGCTGTTGCCTTGTCCCCAGATGCAAAGTCTGTGTGATTCTGCCTAGCAGAATCATGCATGCTGAGAGGATAAAAAACCCGTTGTAGCGACTCTGGGTGTGCCTGCCCACCAGACACCCGATCATGCAAGACCGTCATTAAAGCCTTGCATCTTGCTGCACCTCAACCTCGTGTCTCCACGTCCATTTCTTGGGTTTGGGCCGATGGCTTTATTTTCCACAGACCACACCAGCCTTCTGACATGCTCTTTCTGTTTCCACCCTGCCGCATTCCCACCCAGAAGCCAGAGTCATCGTTCCCAGTCGAAAGTCAGGTCTTGTCATCAGACAGCTCGGAACTCTCCATTGGTTTCCATCTCACTTGGGATCATACCTGGCCTTGCCTTCTCTCTGACCTCCTTCTGTTTATCTCCCTCGAATCATTCCGCATCAGCCACTCTGATGTCCTTGCTCTTCTTGAACCTGCCAAGAATGTTTCCTCTTCTGTGTGGCTTTAGACTTGCATTTTCCCCTGGAAACTCTCAGGTCAATACTCCAAGGTTACCTTCTCTGATTGCCCTCTTAAAATTAGAAGCCCTCTTCTCCAAGGCTCCTGATTTCTCTTTTCTGTTTTATTTTTCTACATAGTGCCTATTTTATAACTTATTTTAATGGATATTATTTAGATAACTGTTTAATTTGTCTTTTTCATCCCCATTAGAAGATGCATACAGAGGGCATGGGATTTCTGTTATTTTGGCCACCGTTTTGTTTGAAAAGCAGCCCAGAGCAGTGACCACGAGCACAGCCCCAAGGCATGCATCTGGTCTCTGCCTCTCACTGTCTAGGGGCCTGTGGACCAGTTACTCAAGCACTAATTTCCTCCACTTCCTCTCCTGTGACCTGGGGTTATCATTCAGGTTGCTATGGCAAAATACCATAGACTGGGTTAGCCTAGGGTTAGGCTTTATAAGCAACAGAGATTTATTTCTTATATTCTGGAGGCTGGGAAGTTCAAGGTGAAGGTTCTGGCAGATGTGTGGTGAAAATCCATTCCTCCATAGATATCTTATCACTGTGACCTAACTTAGAGAAAAGGGTCAGAGAGCTCTCTGGGTCTTTTTTTTTTTTTTTTTGCAATGCCATGTGGCCTGTGGGATCTTAATTCCCCAACCAGGGATTGAACCTGAGGCCATGGCAGGGAATTCGACTCCAGAGAATTCTCACTGGGGTCTCTTATGTTGTTGTGTTTTTGTTTAGTCAATATGTTGTGTCCAGCTCTTTCGCCACCCAGGCTGTAGCCCACCAGGCTCCTCTGTCCACGGGATTTCCCAGGCAAGAATACTGGAGCAAATTGAATTTCCTTCTCCAGGGTTTCTTCCACTCCCAGGGATCGAACCTGCATCTCCTGCGTTGACAGGTGGTTTCACTACCACTGAGCCACCAGGGAAGTGCTGGGGTCTCTTTTATAAGGGCACTAATCATCCTCATGAAGGCTTCATGCTCCAACATAGTGCCTTCCACAAGGGCCCACCTCCTAATACCATTACAGTAGTGATTAGGTTTCAACCTGTGAATTTTGGGGGGACATGAACATTCAATCTATGGCACATGGAGATAGATAGAGCAGCTGTTAAGAGGGGGTAATAATAGAATTCAATAATATCATGTCAAATTTTAACATTAAAATTTAATATGTTTATTTCAGTGTCTGGCATAAGAAAAACAGTATTTATGAAATAAATAAAGTGTTAAATTTCCAGCACATAAAACACTATTTGGCTCTTGGAAGATTATCAGCAAACATTCATAGAATGAATCCTTAAAAGAAAAAATGCGCAGCAAAAGAAAAACCAGGGCTTGAGTTGTGGGGTATGCTGATGAACGTGTTTCGTTTGCTGGATCTGGGGGAGCCTTCTGTTTCCTGGTGACTCAGATGGCAAAGAATCTGCCTGCAAAGCAGGAGACCCAGGTTCAATCCCTGGGTCGGGAAGATCCCTTGGAGAAGGTAATGGCAACCCACTCCAGTATTCTGGTCTGGAGAATCCCATGGACAGAGGAGCCTGGCAGACTACAGTCCATGAGGTCGCAAAGCAGTCCATGACTGAGTGACTAACATACACTCATACTTCAGAGACGTCTCCTATGAGTTGCTTCCTGAGCAGTGGTGCTATTTGTACAGGTGAACTGGATTAAAATAACAATCAGAAGCCTTACTTGATTTTTCTGTGAATTCATAAACAAATGAACAAAGTCAAAAAAGAGTGGAGAGCTCTTTACATTCTATAACCAAATGTTAATAACATATAGTGCTATCATTGTGTGGTTTTTTAAAATGTTTATTTATTTATTTGGCTGTGCTGGGTCTTATTTGTAGCACATGGGATCTAGTTCCCTGACCAGGGATCACACCTGGTCCCCCTTCTTTGAGAGCACAGAGTCTTAGCCACTGGACTACCAAGAAAGTCCTTGTGTTTAATTTTTTATTTAATTAAATTATTTAAACTTTTTTAAAATTTTGAGTTTTAAATTTTTTATCACTTAGGTTTAAAGCTCCCTCCTTTTCACTCTGATAAATCTCTCAGAACGAGGACAGGATAAGACCAAGATATACAGTGGGGAGGAAAAGGAGACTTGCAGCGAGAATGAAAAACAGTTTCCAGTTTGAGCTGCTTGTTTTCCGATCTGCTCTTGCAGTTAATTGCTGCTGTCTGCTTCTTTGCCTTACCTTTATCTTCTTAAGTACTAAGAAAACACTTTTGTAGCCAAATCAATGCATCCTTCATAGGCAACACAACAACATAACTTTTATTGGACATTGTAAATTTAACACAAAGCTAAATATTTTAGTTTATTTATTTGTCATAATCATCCTAGGAAGGAGGTACTATTTGACGAGTGGGATTATAGATGATGAAATCGAGCTTCGGAAGGTCAGTTGGGCAATGTCACAGAGTTTGTCCCCTTCAATGCTACATATATGGGGTATGTAGGTATCAGATGGCCTAATAGCTTATATTATTCGTGGAGAGAGAAAACTGAGCTCAGGAAACAGATATATGTAAACCTGAGAGCCCATGCCTGCCCGTGAGCCCTCGGCTTCTGGGGGATCCTGGTCTGACATTTATCAGAAGGGCAAAAAGCAATCACCAGCGGACCTTCCTTCCTGTTTTAGTATGAACTGCTGTTTTCAGCGCCTCTGAGCCATGACTGCCAGGTCAGTTATCAGTTGTCGTTTTCTATCAAGGAAATCAGACTGACTGCAGCAATCTGGCTGAAGTCAATGAACTCCCACCTCGATGCCTCAAATAAAGCATCATATCAGGGCTTAAAGAAAAACAATAGGAAATCCACATGACCCCCCTCTTCCTCATGCACTGCGCCTCTTCCAGCCTGGCTGCTGGGGACCCTCATGTGATATTCATGCTCTGGTTTTCACTTTGTCTCTAACCATGTGCGCCTTTCCTATTGGCTTTGTTACTTTAACCCCTTGAGATCTGGTCTTGTTCAAACATCCATTTCCTTGCTAAAATGACATCTAATTAAATCCCAAAGGACACTGTTTTACAAAAGGGATTTTTTTTTTTTTTTTTTTTAAAGCAAACCACCTATCTCTTTCTGGCCATGCTTGATAAGTGTCTCACTTTGGGGCACCCTGAGGACAATTTGAAATGTTATACAAGGAAATAAGATACAAGGTTCTATGGCATTTAGAATAATTTATGCGTGCCATCCTCCAGGCTTAGAGCCAAACTGCAGCAGGAGAAATTCGCTTCACACTCTATCAAGGCTCACACCACAATGAATCCTTTTGGAAGGAAATCTAAATTGCAATTGTACAAAGAAATCTGGGGAGAAAAATAGCCCAGTGTTACCCTGCAACTCCAAAATGTTTGTTAAAGTTCACCGCCCCCCCCCCCCCCAAAAAAAAAATGTCAGGAGACTGTCTGGGAGAAGTTCAAAGACACCAAGTAAAGTTTATTGCAGCCAATAAGAGGAATGCACATTAAAAAGGGGTCAATTAACATTTTTCAAGAGGTGCTGGCATTTGTGAAGTGTATTTACTTGGGGAGGCCAAGTGCATTTCAGTGTGTCTTTAAAATGATAACAACTCACAGAAAATAGTAAGTCCATCACTGGGTGGAGGCTGGGGTTACTGCCTGACCTAGAGTTGCAAATGTGATGGGAGTCTCATTGATTTTCTCTGTTTGACACATTTTTGAAATTTCCAAAAACTATAATTGCCCTGTGTTTAGACTTGGAGAAGCAGACATGTGGATGACATTTCTTGCCATGCCATCTGCTTGGATCAGGGAAAGAGCATCAGCTGAGGCAGTAATGTCCTGTCTGTAGTCATCTCTTTTCTCTATTTCTACATTCCTGTCGGCTCTGCCTAGAGACACACTACACCCAAGAGGAGACGGAGGTGTAAGGAATATCACAAAACTGTAGGTTTCTGTGCTTCTACAGGCTCCTTAGATCACCAAGGCACAAGCTTTACTTCCTCATGAGAAAATAGGGGGGATCGGGAGATGAATTGGAAGATTGGGATTGACATATATACACTGTAGATAGGGGCTTCCCTGGAGGCTCAGTGGTGAAGAATCCGCCTGGCAATGCAGGAGACACAGGTTTGACTCTTGGGTTGGGAAGATCTCCTAGAGAAGGAAATAGCAACCCACTCCAGCATTCTTGCCTGGAAAATCCCATGGACAGAGAGGAGCCTGGGGGGCTAGAGTCCATGGGGTCGCAAAAGAGTCGGACATGACTTAGCAACTAAATTACATCAACAACAACATAACAGATAATTAATGAGAACCTACTGTATAACATAGGAAACTCTACTCTGTTCTGTGGTGACCTAAATAGGAAGGAAATCCAAAAGAGATGAGATATATGTATACACATAGCTGATTCACTTTGCTGTACAGTAGAAACTAACACAACATTTAAAGCAACTCTACATCAATGGTGGGGTGGGGATAAGAACGTACTTGACCTGCAAGGCCATGCATGATCTTTAAAATCTTTAAATACAGAATCAGGTTCAGGGAGCCAACTGGCCTCACAACTGGCATCTCCTTGATTTCCCTGATGACTAACTCAGGAGTTTATCTGCTTCCTTGGAGAGCTCTGAAATATATCAATATACCCACAAATGATCCAGAGGTGGTTTGCATTGAAATCCTCTCACAACTGAGACCTGACACAGTCAAACAAATAAATAAAAATAAATGTTAATAAACATTATATCTATATTGACAGGGAAGAAATTGATGATATGTCGCATTTTCCTAGTTTGTCCTCATCATGGAGGCAAGTCAGGAGGTCTTGATTGTCTGGGTTGTCCTGGGATTTTTAGGAGATGAATAAAGAGCTCTTGTAGAAGAAGTTGAAGAGATGGATAAACCTGGCCTGGTCTACCTGATTTTACATGACAGTCTGTCAGACTGTGCTGTGCTCTTACTTTGGGAAAAAGGAATGTATAATTTGCTGTAAGGGGTGCTTACAGAGGAGGGAGAATTTCTCCCATGCCATGGGGCTGTTACCCTAGAATCATGCCCCAGCCCCTCCTTCCAGTGGAAACTAACTGCCCTTATCTGAGTATCAGATTCAACTACAAAATGAGGTAGCTGCCTGATGAAAAAGAAGAACTGCTTGGAAACAGCCAGGCCCAAGATAGTGGAGGACCTGACCTCCAGTAGATCTTGAGACTTATTCTACACTCATTGTAATATGTTAACATGTTAAGTGACACACCCACCAGTGCCAAGACAGTTGATGGTTGCCACGACAACAACTGGAAGAACCCATTCTCTCTGCAAGTCTTATTTTCTCTCTGTCATCTAAGTGGGTCTTATTCTCTTCCCATTGTGAGATATTTCTTAGTCCTGAAATGGAGCGTTGCCTCAATTTTGCATCCAAACCACACCCCTATCCTCAGATATGTCACAAACATTCATTCTTCCCTTTCTTTACTTAATTCTTTCTTTGTTACCTTGACTCTCCTATATATATTGCATCTCAGCCCCAATCTGGTTGAGAAGTTGGTTTGCAAACTGAGTTCCTACTTTTCTATTCATTGACCATTGAGTAAACTTGGCATGTTCCAGTGTCAGCATCAATTTCATCATTGAATGCGAGAACCCAAGCAGAAAAAGAACCTTCCTGGTGGAGACAAAGGGTCTCACTTGGCTAGGACCTTGGCATGTGTCCAGACAAGCAATTGATTAACATCGGATTTTATTAAAGGGACACATAGAGGCCAGATCTGAGAACTAAGAAGGAAGAGTAGTCATGGAACAGCAGCCAGACTTGAATAGTTATCTCCAGGTGGTCTCCAGATTTCTCCCCTGTGATTCATCCATTACTTTGCCTACCAGATCATCTTTCTGATATGGTCTCGTTTTTATGGCTTCTCTGCTTCTTAAGTTTCTAGTGTATCTACTGCTTTCAAGTTATACTCTGAAGGCCTGTCTGTGGATGTCATCAAGGGCTTTACTCTCCAGCCATCCTCTTGTTGTTTCTCCTCCTTGGCCAGTCCATTTGCTCCTAGCCACCCCATCCTGAAGTATTGGAGCTGATGCTCCAATTCTTTAGCCACCTGATGTGAAGAGCGGGCTCACTGAAAAAGCCCCTGATGCTGGGAAAGATTGAAGGCAGGAAGAGAAGGGGATGACAGAGGATGAGATGGTTGGATGGCATCACTGACTCAGTGGACATGAGTTTGAACAAGCTCCAGGAGATGGTGAAGATCAGTGAAGCCTGGGGTGCTGCAGTCCTTGGGGTCGCAAAGAGTTGGACATGACTGAGCAACTGAACAACAACAACAAAAATCCCATCCTCAGGCTGCCTCTGTTGTCCCCTGCTGAAGGTCTGCTCACCTGCCAAGATCACGTTCAAATGTCACTTCTTCCATGAAAGCTCTCCTGATGGCTTCTATACAGAATTGACTCTCCCCTCCTCTGCAACTTAACTATATAACTGTGTTAATATTTCTATCCTGTGCCTGTTATCCTTGATCTGCTGTGTTTGTTTAAAGGGTCTCTCCTCTATTACACTATAGGCTAATTGAAAACAAGGATTTCATCTTCTTTGTTTGTGTAGCCCTGAAGTCAAGCACCCTGCATAGCATGGGGTATGTATGTATAAAAAGTTGCTCAGTCATGTCTGACTCTTTGCAACCTCATGGACTATAGCCCGCCAGGCTCCTCTGTCCATGGAATTCTCCAGGTCAGAATACTGGAGTGCGTAGTCATTCCCTTCTCCAGGGAATCTTCCCAATGTAGGGATCAAAACTGAATTTCCTGCATTGCAGATAGATTTGTTACCATCCAAGCCACCAGGGTTAGTAGAGGTTAGACATTCAATAAATTTTAGTTAAAATAAACTGAGGGGGAAAAAAAAAAACATTCCTGATTGCATGTCAGAAAGCTCTGATTCTGAAAACAGTGGTTTGGAATAGAGGACCTGTGAGAAGACTTGAATTTATAGGAGACAGATCTACAGCTAATTCAAAAGTTTTATGATTGTCATTAACATCTTTTCTTTAATATTTCCACTGTATTATTAAAGAGATGGCACACATTAAATGATTTTTCAAAGCACTGGCCTTAATGTTTTTTACTGTTAGGGAAAGTTGCATGATTTACATTAATACATTTTCCCTTTTGTCATCAGGAAGCAATTTACACCATTTAAAATGGTAGTTCTGAATTTACTACGTGATCTCAAAGTTTAATCAACACAGTCCAAAAGATCCATACTGAGGTAAAGATTTAAAAAGAAAATCACTATTGAGTTGCACAGAATAATTGTTCAACCAGCACCACTGACTGGAATTCTAGCTTCTGGCACTTGCTTCCTGGCCCAAGTTCAGGCTTGGGCATACTTGGTGTTGATATAAGAATAGCCTGAGAGTGGTAGATCAAAAAAAAAGAGAGAGAGGATATTTGGAACTCAAAGCATCTCACTTTAGACATTCTACTTTAATTAGCTAACAAAGGGGTAAGATCATTTCCAGTTAGGGAAAAGGGGATGGAATCAGGGAGAACCTTCAGTAATTTCTTTGGAAGGTCATGGGAGTTTGTGAACCAAACCAGCTTCTGGCAGAGGCAGAAGCTGAAGTGCAGCCCCATGATTTATTTCAGTTTGAGGGTGTTTTTATTTCATACTGGCTGCTCAGATCCTCCCACCTATCTGGTCCAGGAGGACTCAACCAAGTCTCCACCTAGATATCCCAGGTCCTCCGTTTTCTACAGTTCACTCTAGTTGGTATCAGTCCTACACTAGGGCTTGTTTAGAAACAAGAACATGGTCCAAAAGGACATATGCACTCCAGTGTTCATAGCAGTACTATGCACAATAGCTAAGACATGGAAGCATATGCACTCCAGTGTTCATTGCAGCACTGTTCACAATAGCTAAGACATCCATCAACAGAGGAGTGGATAAAGATGTGGGACATATACACAATGGAATATTACTCAGCCATAGAAAAGAATGAAGTGAAGCCATCTGCAGCAATACGGATGGACCCAGAGATTGTCTTCCTGAGTGAAGTCAGGTAAAGAAGGAGAAATGTTGTATGACATCTTTTATATGTGGAATCAAAAAAAAAAAAAATGATACAAATGAACTTGTGTACAAAACAGAACCAGACTCACAGATTTAGAGAATGAACTTATGGCTGCTGGGGGGAAGGGTGGGGGAAAGGGGTAGTTAGAGAGTGAGGAATCCACATGTACACACTGCTATATGTAAAATGGATAACCCATAAGCACCTACTGTATAGCACAGGGAACTCTACTCAGTGTTGAGTTCAATGGCAGCCTGGATGGGAGGGCAGTCTGGGGGAGAATGGATACATGTATATGTATGACTGAGTCCCTTTGGTGTCCACTGGGAACTATCACAACATTGTTAACGGGCTATACTCCAATATAAAATAGAAAAAAGAAACAAAAGGACCTTCTATCCTTTCATTAGCCTACAGCTCTGGACACTGCATTCAGATTTTCTTCCACAATAGGGAAAATGTTTCAAAGGCTAATGGTGGAAAGGAACAAAAATACCTTGAAAGACAAGGGTAAACACATTTAAGAAATTAAAACAGGGCTTCCCTGGTGGCTCCATGGTAAAGAATCTGCCTGCCAATGTAAGACACACAGGTTTGATCCCTGGTGTGGGAAGATCCCATATGCCACAGAGCAACAAAGCCCGTGCACTGCAACTATTGAACCTGTGCTCTAGAGCTGTGCTCTGCAACAAGAGAAGCCACTGCGCTAAGCCTGTGCACCGCAGCTGGAGAGTAATCCCTGCTCTGTGCAACTAGCGAAAAGACCTCATAGCAATGTAGAACCAGCGTAGTCAATAAATAAATAAAACTATTTTAAGAAATTAAAACAAAATGATCATTTATTATTTTTAATATGTAGTCAAATATGACAGCAGTATTACACAAATTGCTCCCTTCTCCCCCTTCTAAAAATTCCCAAATATGTTGACTGCAACTGAAAGTGAAAAATAAAAAATAAATGATTTAATTCTGAAAATAGCAATTGACAGAGAGAAGACATATGGCATTTGGTCACAACCAGCTTCCAGACCTTAAAAGATGAATTGTGTCACCATGGCAGTTGATACACTGCGCTGTCTTACAAAATGATAACTAGGAAAAACAAACAAACCAGATTTTGCACATACTGTAAGCACAAGAAATGCAGAAAAATTGGTTTAAGAGGCTGAGGAAAACTTCAATGAATTATTGCAATCATAATGATCCCCAGGTAAGAGATAGATGGCAAATGAATAGACTATAAGGAAATACATTCAAACTTAGATAATTAATCTTACAGTGAAAATAATTAAGAAGATTGCAGACATATGTAGCATCCAAATTACTGAATTTAAACATAGGATTCCAGTAAGGTCTTCTGCTATCATATACCATCAGTGCAAATTCAGATACAATCATTTTTACATTTGCAGGTTCAGGTAAGTCAAGCACGAGGTCATTGAGGAAGTATTTGAATGTGATTTTACTATGAAAAAATGCGATCTCCAGTGTCTCATTGACATGGCAAAAGAAGTAGGAATGATGCCCGGAGGATTGGAGTAAATTCAAAACACTCAGTTTTCCAAGGATTAAATGAAGTTCTGGAAAAACCTCAGCAAAATTAACCTTCACCTGATAGACATGTCCTTGATTTGAAGTCCAGGGTGATGGAAAAGAGAAACAAACTCAAAAAGTGTGGCAGGCTTACCCACTGCCTTTCCTTCTGTTGGGGGTTGACTGGGTGGTGGTATTTAATTACTAAGCTCTGTCCGACTCTTGGAGACCCCACAGACTACTGCTTGCCAGGCTTCTCTGTCCACGGGATTTCCCAGGCAAGAATACTGGAGTGGGTTGCCATTTCCTTCTCCAGGGGATCTTCCCAACTCAGGGGTCGAGCCTGTGTCTTCTGCATTGCCAGGTGGATTCTTTACCACTGAGCCACCAGGGAAGTCCTGTGTGTAGAGGGTCAGATTTTCCCCTCAGTGTTCTCTTTCAGCAGCTCCATAGTGAGCTTTGTGATTCTGACAAAGGCTACAATTATACCCACTTTGAAATGCATTTACAAATATTCTGTGTGCTGGTGCAACTGGCATGAAACACAGACAGCCCTCCCCCTCCCCGGGTGCCCAGTTTCTCCTCCTTTCACCCTTCAGCGTTTCAGATGACTACAAGGGGAATTACCAGAAACAGTAGTAAATTCCTGGCATTGGAAGTTACCATGATCCCAGCTGGCATGCAAAAAAAAAAAAAAAAAAGCCTGTTTCTTTTTTTCCCCTGAAGATAATGTTCTTCCCAGGCACTGTTCAAATGCCTCAAATGAGGCAAATAAGAGATTTGTTTTGACCGACCAATGAAAAGACTTCCCTCATCTCAGCTAAGGCCCTGAGATTTAGTTCCAATAAACACAAAACGTTTGTGTCTCAAGAAACTTATTTCATTTCCCTAAAATGATCTTAACATTTTTTAGCAAAGGAAGCTCCGATTTCACTTGATGGTATTTTCAGAGTAGCCACTTACAGAGTAGCCAAAGAAGACACTTTGAATTTTTATTTCCCTGCTAAAAATATGACACTGAGTACATTTTTGTTCAAACTAGTTTTGCAATGGTTGCTTAGGCATGACCACAATGTCTAGACATGAGTATGGAGTCTGGGTCCCAAGATGGTCAAACTTGACAGAGATCTAGATCTGGGTCTTCAGAATATTGTGCACTTTCCTCAGGAAAAGTATTTTTATTGTATTTTATTGCCTATGTGTGGTTGGATGTCACATGGTCTCTGGTATAAGGGAATCAAACTACACAGTTATGCCTTGTAAGTCAGAGTGTAATAAGTGAAAAGTGTCTTTTTGGTCATTACTTACTCAAGTAATCCAATTCCCTAGGGAAAAAGCCTTATGAATTTAGCACTGGTGCCATAGAAGAGGTACAGATGGGTAGTGGCTGAGTTTTAGCTAAAATGGGGCCACCTCTGCCTTCTGAATGTCATGTGTTTCTTGGCATAACTGGCGGGATCTGTGACCCAGTGTCTCAAAGTTTGGATGACTTAAATTTGAGCTGATCTTCATTGAATATGTATTTGCGCATTGCTCTAAAGAAGTTGAAAATTATGCTTGAAAGCATATTTTGATCTTTATTTTTCCATGAATCATCCCCCATCCACCCATTTCTATACTTCTTCTCATATAGCAAATGTCTAAAATTAGTTTCATGCTATATATCTATTTGATAGGCACCAATGGTTTATGGTTGCATGATAAGTAAGTGATATATTGGTCATGAATATATATATATATATATATATTTGTGTATATATATATATTTGTAATGCTAGGGATGGGAGAGACCACTTTTATATATAAAAAAAGAAAACAACACTCCAGTGGTATTGACAGAAGTCACTGAGGTTTTTCAACTGAAATAAAAATGAATATATTACTATCTGCCAAGTTAAATCTTACCTTATCCCATTAGGAGAGGCTTTTTTAAAAAAGCCCAATTTTCAAATGTTAATAAATCTTAGAAATTAGAAAAAGATGAGCAAAAGCACATGTTTTGCATTAGTTACTCTTTTATCCTGGATTTAAAGTAACATAGACTCTTTCAGTGTGGACAGTGATCTGGAAATTAATAAGAATTAACACTGAGAAGCCAATGATGATGGGTTCTATAAATTTGTTATGGAGAATTGATTCAAGAATTTAGGTAATTTTACTTGAGCAATTATCATCTTACTGCTTTGCAATAATCATTGTGACAGAGCAATGGGCACTGGATG